>VWZV01000706.1:48637-171438 GCA_013397155.1 Irena cyanogastra
TTGCATACCACCACTCTCTTGACCATTGAAAAATATCTTTTCTGACTACCAGTGCAAACCCTTTTCTTGAAGTATTAACCTAAATAGACAAACTCTATTCTGTTACTTCCCACAGAACCCTATCCACATACTCCTGAGTGCAGGTTAGTGGAATCAGGTACAATTTTGTTTTAGCATAATAAAAATAAGCATTACAATATGATTTTTGTGACCTAATCTTTCAGAAACTGAGTCCTTCAAAGAAGTCATACTTTTCTGAAAGGACTTGTTATAAAGGAACTTGTTTGAATAAGTTAGTCTTTTATACTTAATTCTCTCTGGGGATAATGCTGGAGACTCTCAGTACAATTAAGGAAAGATTAAAAGCTCAGTACAGACTTATTTTCTCTTTTCTTCCTTTCTGCCTATACCCTTCAAGCCTGTATCCTCTCTGGAAGCATGAAACATTTTTCAAATGCCTTTTTTCTTTCTGCCGTCATTTCTCAGTTTTCTGGTATCTGTCTCTTCCATGAATTTATTAATATGGTTTCTCTCTACATTTGTCACTTCTGTTCCTGCTAGCATTTAATGGAAGCTTTGTTGATCTCTGCTTAAGGGTTTATTGGGTGTTTCTCCTTAGGTTTATCTGTTACATTTAGATCTTACTAGGTAACCAGCAATCATGAAGAAGTAAGGAAATAATTCTTGCAGTGTTGAAGGTGGTGAGAACTGTGCCATCACTTAGTGTTTCTTAGCACATTTGCTCTGCAGAGCTAAAGGAGTGAAATGTAGTAAAAGTGTAGACAGTTAAGCAGATATGTCTGAATACACTGATGCAGCAGCAGAGTTGATTACTGTACCCATTTTACATAATGTGTTATCAAGGAAGAGCTACACTTCAGTCTGAGCCTGTAATAGCTGGGGCATTTACTTATGCTATTACTGTGGTATGGTTGAAAGATTATATGCTTTGAGATTACAATAGAAATTCACATCAAAACTTCCATTTTTATTTTTGTCTGATATATTTACATACATCTGCCACATGGAGTTGCCTTCTAGAGGGCGTTACCTGCATATGACCTCATATACAAAAGATACTTGGTGTAACTTTATTCTAAGAGATAGACCTTTCTTGTTTTAGCAAGAGCATGTGGATTTTTCTGCCTTTTAAACTTTCTGAGTAATTACTTTGTATTCAAAAATAAATCAACAGCAACCCGCATAACCATATTTAAAGCCTCCAACTTTGGTTAAGTCAATTTTACTGCTCTTCAGGTTTGTTTCTGTTAGTTATAAGTGAGGGCTGTCTGATCTAAGTGTAGTGATATTTACTGCTTCAGTCTTGAAGAATGATTTCCAAGCATTTTTGGGTTTTTGTTAATTTTAAGGAACCTTATTACATGGTGGTGGATACAGCCTAGTCTGAACTAAAGTGGTTAGTGGCATCCATGTGCATTGGATGGAAAAGAATGGAAAATTACTGCAGTTCCGATATTGTTAAGGTTTACAGAATCAGTTGGGAAAACTCAGTCTCAAATGAAAGAAGGAAAAGTGTATTAGAAAATAACGTATTGGCAAGAATATATAATTCCATTTATTTTTCTGTCTTACCTATTTTCATTCCTCTTCTGAGTTATTCCTAGTTGTCCCAGGACAGAATATACCCAGCATAAACTGGCGCAACTTGCATTCTGTTTTTTGGCACATCTGCTAACATTTAAATTAAAAAGAATTAAGGTTTTTGTTGGTACTGCCTCACAGTAACCTCTTAGTATGATCACTGTTCTGCTGCATTTGTCCCTCTATCAATGTGTACATCATTAAATAAATAAAAGCCATAAAATCTGAATGATCTCGTCTCAGTGAACACTGTTGATGACTGTATTCTGATAAAGTCTTAATTTCCACGTGTTGCAGATGTGTTCTGGTGTTTGTGTAATATCCCTTTGTGCCCATGTTGTAAGAAAGCATGAGGAGGAAGGAGTGACTCTGAACTCGCCTCCAGCTTCACCTTTTTGCTTCGTGTCACATCTTGTTTTCCACTCAAAAAGGTGTGTCTTACAGTGGCCTTTAAACATGGGCTTTCTGAAGCTAAATATCTTTTTGTAAGGCCATATCTGTCCATTGGGCAGATGCCCCATTATCAAATGAGGAAGCTCATTCATCTGGCTGAGTTTGAAGGCTATAAAGCTAATTTTATCTCTTTGGGTTATTAAATACACATTTAATGATAGATTCAGCATGCTGGAGATCTTTAAGGGAAAGTAAGGAATAAAACACTTACAGTGTTATATTGCCATGCATGAGATGGTTTGTAAGTGTCACCCTTTATTTTGTCTTCAACTTTGATGTGAAGTGGGAAAGGGGCATTTCACAACACTGACACTGAAGTACAAGCCGACATAGATGACCGCTTGGACAAAGGTGGGAAACTGTAACACTGTTCTAAGGAAAAACATACAGAAGGATAAGATACTAGCTTGTGCTTTCTGTATATTCAGCTTTTTCCAGTGGTTCTTAGAACAGTTTTGTTTGGCAAGTGGGTTCTATGGCCTGTGGGACACCATCTATTCACTTCAGTTTTGTTCTTCATCCTTTCTGCTTGCATAGCCCATGTTGTGGCCTGTGCAGTTTACAGCTGGAAGACTACCCTGAATTTTAGGGATGTCTATTTCAAATCCCAGTTCAATTTTGATTCTGAAGAAAGGTCCCTTTATTTCTTGCAGAGAGAGCCTTGAGATGTAGATTGGATACGTGGGGTACCCAAAAAAAAAAGTGTTTCCACCGATTTATTTTCCCTAAGCGTTATTAAGTCTTTTACTCACTAAAACCATAGTCTGTGCTAAACATTTTGCTGACTGGGCTGTGAGTAAAATGTCATAGTGTTAGGTTGGGAAAATGGGGGTTTTGTGTAGTAGACTTAGCCTAATGAAGGACTGATATAAGGAATAGTTGAAAAAGGGGTTTTGCTGGCAGAAATAGCCCTAGGATAATTTGCTGACTGAGGTTAAAATGTAGGGCAAGCTCTGAGCTGGCCTTTGGAGACTTGTATATTCCCTTATTTTTTTTCCATGTCGTGACAGTGGGAGGAATGGGTTCTCAGGGATTAGATAGACCAGAAATTCATTCCTGTGCTTTTCCCTGTGGAAAGCCTAAAGTTGTGCCAGCTCTGCTATGCAGCTATTGTGATTTCTAGCATATCGAGTCACATAAACCTGTCTCATGAAAGTCATCTTATTGCAATTTTGATCAAGACATTTCATTTTACCCTCTTGCTTTTTCCATATGCAAAGTGAGAAGACAGTATATATTTGTTTTTTGAAAGTGTTTTGATGACTGTTGAATGGTTGAGTAATCTTTTAACATCTAGATGCATCATATGCAACACTTACTTGAACACAAAGGTTCTCAGCTGAAGAGATTTTCCTTTACTAGGCTTTCTTGGGACCTCAGCACCAGCAGCTAGGTGCCCTTTCTGTGATGGGTCTCCAACTGTGGATTAAAAATTCTGGGGATTGTCTTAGGGTTTTCTGTGTTTGGTTTTCCTAGATTTTAGATGTCTCTATATTAATCTTTAATAATATTGTTGATAATTTTAACTCAAAAATTCTTCCTGCTTGTTTCATCTAATATTTGACATTTTAAACAAATCAGTTACTTGCATAAATAAGCATTCTGGTCTCTTCTGGTCTCTGGTTGTGAGAATCTGAATTTTTACTTGTGTGTATGTTTGCTTGAAACTGATGTGAGCTTTGAATGAGTAGTAAGTTAGAAGTACATTTAAAACTTTGCTTTGCAAATATTTTTTTTGTGAACAACACCCTCTTCACAAAACAGTGTTTTCTTTGTTCCTTCCCCTCCCACTTCCCCCTTCTCATTAGCTATCTTCCCTTTTAGTAGGGTTTTAATGTGTTTTTTTCCAGTAGAGGAGTCATGTTTAATTAAAAGTTACTTGCATGTTTTCAATTATAGATGATAATTTGTTTGACTTTACACTCTCAATTGCCTTGAGTAATTTCCTGTAGAAATACATATAATCCATTTGCATGTTTGGATATTAGTGTGTTGTTTGCATAGCTTGTGTGTAACACTTACGGAAACCACTGGGGCCTAGAAAGAACACATGATGCTTTTTAGTGGCAAACAGTGATACAATGGCTATTCTTTCTTCTCCTTGCTGAGTAATTATGGAAACAATTTTTTTCACAGAACTGGAAATTACGTTATTAAACCAATATGATGTTTCAGTAAAAAACTGGGAGTTGAGCAGGTGCGCCAGCAGTAATGTTACGTCCATAAGCACTTGGCATATGTCAGTGCTGATAGGTGTTAATTCCTAACTTCGTGGCCTCATGTAGTATAGTAGAGAAAATATGTATTAACCCATCCCAGTATGTTGATATATGTCAGCATTTCGTTACAGATAAATATGTAGCTTTTAGCTGCTGAAGATAAGGTAGCAGGTGACTTACATGTTATTGCACCATGTTTTGAAACCACAGTTTGTTTGGTCTGCCAAAATGAGCTCGTGTGTTCAGTCCAAGTGGAATGTAGTAAATCATTCTGCTCTCTCCGGTTCAGAAGACATGAACTCAAACAGGGATAGGAGAGAGAGGGACTACGGTGGTAAGGGAGGTGGACTGTCTGTTTTATATGATAAAAGAGCATATCTGTGTTAGTCTTGTTGGTGTGAAAGCTGATCTGGAATTTGGTTGGTGCCTTTAAGTACACAAGACCATGGTTCAGGGGATGTAAACTGTTAAAGGATAGTGCTGCTCAGGAGCAGAAGGGTACTAAGCAGCTTGAGTGTTTAAGTGTACATCAGAAGTTTCTTTCTAACCATCAGAATGATGAGGTTCCAGACAAACTTCAGATGGGAGTTTGGGGACGATATAAATGGTAATGTTTGAAGTGGAGTTGATTTTTTTAGAGTGATTCTGTGTGTATCTGCAGTAGCAGCTCCAATGCTGTTTGTGCACCAGATTTCAAGATTTCAGTATTTTCGCTAAATACCTTTTTCCTTGTACAGCAAAGACGTACATGAAACCATGAGATCCCAAATTTTGTTTCAGTTCTTAGTGAAAAAAGTGTCCTTGTAACTGATACTGCCTTCAGAAGTGATAGCACTTTCCACTTTCGTTTGCAACGTCTATGTCATACCCTGTTTTGTTGGTGGAATCCTGTCAGGAAGGTCAACATTGTTCTGCCTTCTCTTGATGCAGTGAATCATTCTGTTTTGGTATTGTAGCGTGTTTCTCCATAGAAGGGGAGGAACACTCCTAACTGGAGAACTGCTAGTGGAATAGAACTATTTTTTTAGGATAGTGTCCTGACATGACAGTTGGGAATTTTAATCCCCAGGGAAGACAAATGAGTGTAGAATTGCTGCTCTTTGGATGAGTGCAGTCCTGAGGAGGAGGAGTTAAAGCAAGATGGAAGCGTTGCACCAATCTCCATCTTTCTTGAAACAGACTTATAGTTCTTTGAGCGTCTGGTGGTAGGCACCTCTCACACAGAGACTTCCCAAATTCAGCACCAGAAGATGCTGACTCAGCATTTGCAGATTGCTCTCTGAAGGCCGGAAGGGGGTGGGATTGAAGGTACATCAGCCCTTCCTTTGAAATGGGCAGGTGCTGTCAGCTCAGTGTTTGGGATGCCTTGAAGCTCTTTTTTCACATACCTCCCCTCAGGAGATTTTCACTTTTTCTGGATGCCTTTCCTCAGTCATACATTTCATTCCTTATCAATGACACACAAAAAGAGGAGGAAAGCTGGGGAAGCTTGAGGTAGTCTCGTGCAGTCCCACACCAAGATCTAAAACTGCCTTTGAACAAATTCTCTGCTAAGGATTGTGCTTAGGTCTTTGTTACATTTTGTTCCCAAGATTGTGTGCTCCTGTGGCAGGTATAAGAATCAGTATGTGTATAATCTAGAAAGCACTTTGAAATGGATGTTACCACATTAGACTTTCATATTCGAGCAAAAATAGTCCTTTGTTTTAGCTTTTTTTGTAAAGTAATGAGTTAATTCAGTTTCAATTTCTTTCCTCGTTAGGGTAAGACAGTCCATATAATGCTTTTTAAAAACGAATGCTGGTAATAGACACTGAATAGGTCTTTGAGTAGCTAAAATTTTTCTGCTGTTCAAATATTGCTAGTGTTCAAGCAGCACATACTTCTTGTTTAGTATTCAGGTATGGCATTTGTTTCTTTAAAACAGAGAGAAATACTTCTGTGATCAGAAAGAGTAGCAGCTAGGAAGAGCAGTGATGTCATTTTCACAGTGAGCAAACTTGTCACAATGTTCACGTTTTCAAGACTAGATGGTCTAAGACATCCATTTTTTCCTAAATATTTTTCAAAGTCCTAATGAAAATTTAAACAACTGTGTCTAATGGTGTCTTAGATTGGAAAGATCATAAATTAACAATTGTATTTTACTGCTAAAATAGTAGGTGTTTACTGCAAAGTGAAAACAGTAACAAAAAAATTCAGTCATGTACTTTGTAATACTTTTAATAGTTGAATTTGCCAAGCCCATACTGTAAAATATGTCAATCCTTGGACAAAAGGAGAGAATTTGTAATGAATGCGTACACTGTAAGGCACTGAAATAATTTTTAACTTAATCATTTTATATAATAAGTACCTTTAACATATAAGGCACTTGCTTTTTTTTTTTCTCATAACCCTGTTTGCATGAATTAATTTCACATTGTCTACTTCTTTGGGATAAACTAGTTTCACTGTGTGTAACACAATACCTTTGTGTTACAAAGTGAAAATCCCATGATTTTGGCTGAAATGTTGTTGTATTACAGCCATTTCTTGCCTAGGGTCATCTGCATAGGAGAATATTCCTTTAACAGAATAAATCAGTAGAAGACTATAGCACACTTACTGGAACCATTCTTCTGTATCTCTGACTACTGTTCTTGCCAGAAGTGTTAAAAAAGAGGCTCAGTGATAAAAGATTCTGTTTTGTGAATCTACCTGCTTTGCAATGGTTTTAGAAAGAAAAAAAAATCTTGCTACATTCGCTGGCTCTTTAATTCGGATTGCCAATGATAATGCACAGTCTACGCTGAGGAGAGGTAGGATACAGAAGCAGAACATTAGTGCTAATCTGCTGCAGAAGGACGAGATAAATCAGCACAGCTCTCATACATCACTGAGAGAGAAGCTGATTGCAACTTGACCATGTGCCTAAGTGGTCACATCAGCAACAAGAACGGAGCATGGATAAAAAACCTAAAATGTATCCTTAGGGCGAGTTGCTGTGCACGACCTGTAATAACACATCAATGTAAGTTTAAGATTTCTTTTTTGTTTGTTTCCTTCTGTTGCAGTTCTGTTGTTTACAGGAGTATATTTTTATTTTGCATAGATTTAGGAAAAATGTAATGGAGTGCAATACTAAGCAGATAATACTTCAGTACTGTTTATGTCTGTGAATAGTAATGGGCTTATTGCTGTGGGTCTCAACATAGTTCTTTCTTTGAAGATGTTTTAATTTTTAATCCTGCAAGTCATATTTTGGGAATTGAGTAAGGTTTTAAATGAGATGATAGTGAGATCTCCCTTTATAATTTCTGTCATCTTATGTTTCAAAATGATCTTAAAAAAATTATTTCTACTGTGAGAATTTTTGCTTTTTCTAATTTTTTTCTGTTAAGAAGTGTACTCATAAAGACTGATTTATCTGGACCTTTTTATTCATGAATTTAGTGCAGATGGTAATTTTCCTACATTTTAAAAAATTTGTGCAATTGTTTAATTTAGTGTCATTTAAGCATCTGCAAAAAGGGAAGGCAGGGATAAGATGAAAACTGAATAAGCATTGATTGCTAGTCTGAAAATTAAATTTTAAAAGTTTTTGCAGTAAATCTGATTTCAGTTCATTTTTACTAAATTAGATTATCATATTTAAATTGAGGCTACTATACAGCAAACAAATGTGTGAAACTATCCTGGAGAGCACACATTTCCGGCTGTATCCGACTTTAAAGATGTTGATTGTAACTACCCAGGAATATCCTAATTGTAGAATTCAGAGCAGCATGTTTAAATAATGCATGGGAAAATAAAAAGGGAAGGTGGAATTTTAATGTTCATACATTAAGGTGATGCTTTGTTCAAAGAAAAAAAATGTGTAGTAAAAGCTATTGATGTGAAATCTCAGGCTGTCTCTCATGGCTTTAGGCAAAAAGGCAGGGAAACCCAAAGCAGGTCTGTGCAGTCTGAAAGCAGGGGAAATTTGGAAGCATTTATGAAAACCTACCAATATTTCTATATTTATTTACTTATTTCTAGAGAAAGAGGGTGGCTTTAAACAAATTTGTAAAATATGTAAAAGGAGGTGTGAAAGGCACTTCAGTGATAGGACCTTGAGAAAGTAGGTAAAAAGATACAGAACAACATCTATTTATTTTGTAGCATTGTAACTGTGGGCAAATATAGTAGCAGGAGGCTTAGAAGCAGAAGTAGCCTATATGACTGTGTATACAAATGGGTTTTTTTGTGGCAATTGAAAAATGTAGGCATAGTTGTGTAGCTGTTATCCTCTTCACAGACCTCAAATATTTGGAGTATGGGCCAGTTTCAGATTTTGTAACAGGTATTTTGTTTTAGGCCTTTGCCAAAACAGAAGGTTTACCTGTTAGTAGGTGCAACTTTCCTGCAGGACTGATAGATGGAAATAGAGAAGGTAAAGCTGAATTGCAAAAAGCAGTAAATAACCAACCTAGCCAACTGGCAGATGAAACATGGACCAAGTAGAGAGTTTATTTTTGTACAAATGTGCATATGGATGATCACACAGGCCCTCAGTTGTACTTAGCCTGTGAAGCAGAGGTCCCGTTGGGAACGCATAGCTTTAGCAGTCTGACTTAGAAAATAATAAACTCAAAAAGAGAGGAAAGCTGTACAGCAACAGGAAGCAAAGAGGAATGGTGATTTGTTTGATCTTGTTATGTCTGTTCCAATGTACCCAATGTGATCTTAAGTTGTAAACTCCATGGCAAAGATTCCTATGTTTTGTTTGTTTTGTTCTTTGAAATACTCTCTTTACACATGTGACAGAGTAATATAATCAGTCTGGCTCCTTTTAATGGAGCTGGGCTTCTGTTGGTGAAATAAAGACATCCTTTTCTTTTCTGTCATCTGTGTTCATTGGAACAGCAGAAGACTATTCGGGTTTACGAAGATAACAAAACAAGTAGCTTTCCTTGTTTTGAAGTTATTCTGAGGCGTTAGAAGTCCTATATGTGCTAAGATGGTCTATAGTTGTGTTGATGTTGTGATCTTAAAACAAACATTTGCTTCAGTGTGTTTCTGTAAAGTTTCGTAATGCAGTCACACTTAAATTAGATGCCTAATTAATTGCAATGTGTACAACAAAACTGGAATTAGGTAACTGCTTTTTAAAAGTTTCCTTTTTAGTTGAAGAGACAAACGTCTATTGTGGGCTGAATGTGGTTGTGATGAATTTTCCATTTGACAAAACAAGGCTCAGTCTCCTCCTCCAGAGTGAAATTCTGTGTTTGTCAGTCTGTTACCCTGTTTCACTGTTACCTATAAAGCTTTTTCACTAGACTCCAACATGGTCTTCATTTTCACCTTCAGTTTTAGTCAATAAATTTATGCTAAGTGGTTTCTTGTGCTTTAAAATGTGCTAATGGACACTAATACCTGCACTTCAGAGCTGCAGGAGGCTCCTGATGCCAATGTCACCATACTGAATTTGCTTCTACTTATGATATTTAGTAAAACAACATAAAAATATTCTTGTTACATTTGAGTTCAGTGGAAAAGCTCCTGCCAACCGAAGTTGCCAAGGCAGGGCCTGAAATCTTAGAGCAGCAGCATGAGTCCTATGGTGGCATCACACACAAACAGGCTGTCCTGAGAAACACAGAGTCACAGGGGCTCAAATTATGTTGGTTGAATATAATTTCTTCTAATTTTCTGTCTAGAGAACAGTACCCCTTCCACTTGAAGTTGGAAGTCTGAGGCCTGTTATCTCTCTTGGTGGCAAAAGAAAACTGTGCTGCCTTAAGAAGAGGCCTTTCAAGTTCCATGGTAGAGGAGAGAGTCAACTTCTGTATTGGTGCAATGACTATATTCTGTCCCCATCCCAAAGCTTATGAAATCTGCTGGCCAGGAAAAGGAATGACATGGCTTACCATCCTCCTGCTCCTCCTAGTCCTTTTTGGGTTTAGTCAGTTCTGATAAAAAAAGAGGCACAATTTTGCAAGTATCCCAAGAGACCTAAGGACTGTAAGTCTTTAAAGCCTGCGTAAAAAGCTTCCATCTTACTATATGCATGCAGGCCTAAGAGCTCATTGATTTGTTCCTCATGTTCAATAATCACTAATCCAGCTATGGAATTGCATCTGGAATACTCACAACCAACTTCTGGCATGAAATGTTAGCTCACAAGCTACAGTGTATAAAGTAGCCATGTTCAACAGCATCAAGTACCACTAGAAGTATGCTTAGAAGATTATGAGAAATAACTTTGACCTCAGACAGTGTAGCACATGCTGTGAAGAGAATACATTTGTAACTGTCTCAACAGAGTGATCTCTAATCCAAATATCATTGTCTTCTAGGGAAGCAGGGAATCTCTGAAAGGGAAAAAAATATTTATCTGTAAATGGACTCTAAAAGAAATAGTACCAGTTACAGCCTTTATGAAAAACAAACTACACCTTGATTGGGTCCTGTAACAAATTTTGGAACCTCTGTTGAAAACCGTTAAAAATTATAAGCCGCTGAGGAAGATCATACTTGGAAAGGAGTTTCCTTGATATCTCTCCTTCATATTTTCAGATAGTCTTTCCAGCCTTTATAAATGTTGTCCATGAAGTGGATGTCTTCCAGGCCATGCTGAACTGCGTGGCATCAGACTACTGGGGCACATACTACAGTGATCTCAAACAGGTAGCTCCTAAGGACAGTTGCTCATCTGATCTTTCAGTCGTTTTAAAGAAAGATGTATAATAATGAAAGTGTGTTAAAAGGGTATCATTCAGACCAATGGCTAAAACTGTGCTGTTCAGTGGAAATCGTAGACTCCTAATTAGGATGTCAGTCTTTTGTAAAGTTTTGTGAAGCTTTTAACTGTTTTTATTGCCTCTTTGATTATCCTGGAAAGTAAATAGTTACATATTGGATAACCATATGGATGATGTGTTAGTGTATTTAAAGAAGATTGCTCAGATGGCTCAGAGCCCATAGTGGCAATGCCAGGATTTTTGTGCACTAAAAATCTAAACAAATAACTACAAGATGGAGGGAGCAATCACTGAAAAAAAAGTAAATGTAGAATAAAATGTAGAATTCACCTTTACCATCAGTAAAGCGATTAAGGCCATGGGAGAAGTTATAATGTGACTTCTCATACTACACTTAGGCTGTGTCCCATTTAGCTTTCCAGCTTCAGTAGGGAAAGTAGTATGGGGTGATTTTTCCTTGTTTCCAGTCAACAGTACTGGGCTGCCAGTGATCTTTTTAAAAGTCCAGGTTTCTATCTCAGTTTTATATTTCCTCAGTGACTCCAGCTGAACTTGCAGCAGCAGGAATGGAGAATCAGGTTGCACTTTTCACCACAAACCATACAAACCCCATTTCTCAGCATACCAATGTACCATAACAACTTCTTATGATAACAGGGCTATTGAATAACCTGGCATGATTTTCCTTGGACAGATGATGAGTGATGGGAGGAAGGAAGGAAGCAGAAAGAAAGGTGTGAGGGATAATAGAAGGAAAATTTTTGAGGGAACTGAGTAATTTCTTCAGAGAGATACTTCCAATATTTTTTGTTCAGTGCTTGAATGCTGCTCATGCCATATATATAAATATTCTCAGTCTCTTCAAGTGAAAAAGGGCCCTGTAAACCAAGTTCACTCACTGAACTGTAAATGTAACCTCACTGAAGGAAAGGAATGGTTTGAAATACTGACTTCTTCATATTTTAGTCAGGATGTATCATGATCTGTAAAGCACATAATTCTCATAATAGGAAAGCTTCAGTTGTTTTAAACCCTGGCAATTTTTCATTTGAGAAATACCCAGGCAGCAAGCCTTCTCTCAGATGAGATAGAGTGGGCTGTTTTATATCAGGAACTGCATTTCCTACTTTGCATCGTCTGCCAGAAATTCTCTTGCCAGAAACTCTGTCATTTCAGTTTTTATCTGTTTTTGAGGGGAAGTTAGTTAACCATCTCAGTAGCACCACCATCACTACAAAAAAATCTGCAGATAGCGAAAGGCTGTGGAAAACTGATAATTGTGCACAAATGCATAGTTTTCCCCAGGCCATGATAAGTGATGATAAAATTGCCAGCTCCATTTTACAGTGGAGAGGATTGTGGTACAGATATACTTTAATGTTAAAGTAATCTAGGGACAATTTTGAAACAGCAAGGTAGCAAATATGTCTGGTCCTTGCCTGTTACTACTTTTGCTGCATTGGTATATGATCAGTAAACTGTTACAGCCAGTACCGTGTTCTGGTACTGGATCTGTGTCATTGAAGGAACACACAAACATTGGTTAGATTTTTCAATGTCTTTTAAAAATTAAGTGTAATAATGAAAATTTTCATCATTTGGCTGCAAGAGTGAGAGCTTTGTCCTTTTCAATTTGATTATATGCACAGACCAGACAGACCTCACTGGCACAGCCCTTGCGTGCATTTGATGGAGAATTTGACCAAAAGCATTTGACAACCAAACAAGCTGAAAGCTTAAACACACGAGACAAAATTTTTTATACTATGTGATGAGGGTATTGCTGATTGTTAATTTACTAGTAGGCTGTTAGTAGATTGTTAATATACTGGTAGGCTGTTAGTAGAGAGTATTTGAATGTAAGCGTGGAGCTGAGCTTGCTGAGACTTCGTATGTGGTGCTCAGCACTCAGAGATACCTCTGTTTCTTGTGTTGCTAGTTATGTCAAAAATTCCTTCTGTAGTGCGTGGCATTATTCCAGATAGTATCTCAGTCAAATGGATTATTCTTCAGTGCAAGGTTTTTCTAGGGAGGAGAATATCCGGGGTCCAGATTTGAAGGGTCCGTTGCAGTTTTACAGAGTGCACCTGAGAAGAATGGTTAATTCTTTTTTTGCTCAAAGCCTGTAATGTGTTTGCTGTCTGTGCCATACGGTAGTCAGCAAATGTTTGCAAAGGGAGTTTGTGGATGTGGATTAAAAAAATGTAACTGAAGAGAGAAGAGACTTTGTCAGGGAATAACACATGACGTATCACCGCTTTTTTTTAACTTCAAACTAAGATCTGTATTGTGCTAATAACTTCATGGCAATGGTGACTAAAATGATTATTATCCTTGTTGTACATGCATTATAACCTTTTAAAGTGCCTAGCACCTATCCAGAGGGTTGTGTTACATTTTTACAACAGTGATGATAGTAGTGGTAGTGCAGTGAGGTGTTGCAGAAGAAGGCGGTTGAGCAGGGGTGAAGAGCAGACTTTCTGAAAGAACTGAAACACTGCAAAACTAATAGGAAACTGTTAATGCAGTATATAGCTCTCACTTCAAATATAAAGGGCAAGTGATCAGAAATACAAGCCCACTTGTATTCTTTATTATCTGAGAACATTTATTCCCACTGAACTCAGTTTTGAAGGCAGTGGTCCTGCTATGCACTCCAATATGCTCTCCCTAATTGACTGTATTTTTATTCATATATATATGTATGTAAAATCCTCTAAATAATGTAAGCACAAAATTTTGGTGTAGAAAGAATTTTATTAAAAACTAGATATTAGTGTTCCAAAGGAGACTGGAGAATCTCCTGGGATTACTAAGTAGATGGGAGGAGTTGATTGCCTCAGGCATAGCCCAGGGCCATTAATTACAGCTAGTCATTAATTCTCCTGTAATGCCCTGTGCTGATGCCACTGTTCTTGTTACAACACAGAAATAGAAAGCTGGCTGACCTGTCGACTTCGATGGGTTATGTTATTCTTATAATGATTACTTATATTTCTAAATGCTCATCACTGAAGTGTTCATCAGAGTTTCAGCTTGTAAGCTTCATGTCTTTCCAGAGTTAATGTTTTACTTGTTACTCACAGGAAGCCTTTAAATAGCTCTTGAAAACACTATAGCCTTTATAGTGGTATGCTCTATAGAGGGATGCTCTGTATATTGAATCCTGGGAAACTAAAATTGATATAGATACTTTCTAAAGATAATCAGTATACCTATTTTCATATCTAGAGAAAATTAAAATTGAACATATGGTTCCCTTCCTCTGTGGTTGCCATATAAGGCAAAGTGCAGTCTAAATTTTAAGGACCAAAAACTAAGAATCTAGTTTTTTCGTTGTTTTCAAAAAGAAAAAAGGCCTGAAATTTTAATGAGTTTATTTCAATTCCTAAAGAAATGCTAATAAAGGACAGAATAGTTATAAACCATTTAGAAGAATATAAACCACTATATTATATAAACCGACTTCCATCATATGCCATTTACTTGCATGCTCATGTACTCAGTGCTGCACAATAAAAGCATTGCTGGACTGATTGTAAAGTGCAGGAGGAGAAAGTTCAGGAGCAAGAGACAGCCCCCAGCATCCAGCTTAGCAGATCATGTGAACACACATGACTCTAAGCAGCACAGAGTTTAGGTAGCAAAGAGCAGCTGTGAGAATTTCTGGATTGCTAGACTTGCATGTCTGTTTAAATTGTCTTAAAATGTTTTTGCTCAAGAAGAAATTTATTCATCTGACCTTTACATAGAGTCCTTGTTTGTCAGCGATCCCAAAGTGTTTTACAGATGCAGAGATTTAGCACTGGCATGCACATGTCAAAGGGACAATTAACAGACTGCACCATGGTTGCACAGAAGTTTGGCAGTGCAGAAATATGACTACTGATGGGCTTCACTACTGCTTTCCCTGAAAGGCCGTGCAGCAGCACTGCGCAGCACCCCAGTCAGGAGGCGTGAGATACTTTACTCAGCTGAAAATATAGGTGAGTTAACAACACTCGTAGCCTGTATGAGATTACTGGTAAATTACTTTAAAAAGAGAAAAAGAGCTGACCTGTATATTAGCACTTGTGGTGAAGACATGGATGTGTATTGCTGAAATGTGAAATTCCAGCACTACACTGATTCCAAGAAACAGGGTACGACTTTATTTGAGTGTTGATTTAGGATAAATAACCCCTTCCTAATGTGTGTTTGTTCTCATGATTTACCAGCTGGACCTTGTTTACTTTATGAATTCAGTATTGATCACAGGAATGTTAGGGCATGTTAAAGCAAATGTCTGAAGTTTATAGAATATATTTGTAAGAGAACTTGTACTTGAAGTTCTGTAATGGCAGTATGGTAGAAGATCGGTATATGGATTTTTCCCTCTACTTGTATGTTAAATCTCATTGACCCTTGTGCCTATTTCATACCCATAGTGGGAGTAGAGCCTAAAGCCAATGTTCTTTCTTTTTTTAAAAGACAAGCTAGAATTCTTTTCCATTCAATTATATTTGATAGTTCTAAGATTTCATAATGGGTGTTTTAAAAATGGTTTATGTTGTTCCTTTTCCTTCTCTGAATTTGCTGTTGCAGTTTGACTTGCCGCTGTGCAGGAGGAAAAGAGATGAGGGAAGGAAGAGGTAGTAGCCCTCTTTGCTGTGCCAATTTTCCCCCTTTCCACTGGCTCGAAATAAATTCTATACAGTTTACAGGGTTTTCAGAGAAAAAGAGGAGTGAGAGGGAGGGAGGGAGGACAGGAAAGAGGAAGAGGACAGGAGAGACAAAGTGAGAATGAGAGGAAACCTTTGCCCTCTGGGGTCATTATGAGGTCAACATGCATCCATCACCCATATAAAAAACCCTTCAATATAAATTAGACCATTTTAGGGCATAACAAGGAGTTACTCTTCTACAGCTGGGACTTGGCTAATAAAGTCTTAATTTCCTTCTTCTGTGATCCAGTGATTTTAAAATACTGAACATGTTAAATGATAATGATTCAGCAAACAAGTCCCTCAGAAACTTCTATTTGTCAGATAAATCACAGGGACTGACTGATCTTCTGATCCTATTGTTCCGTGAAGTTATGGGTGAGGCTGTATCAAGTACCCCCTATTGACCAAAGCAGTCCTGCAGACACCTACAGAGAGTTGTTCTCAGTGATGGTGCATGCCCAGTACTGAAGAATTCATGTGGAATTAGGGGTTTATCTCTTTATCTCAGTAACCTGGAAACAGTTTCCTCTGTTAAGATTCTTTTTTCTTGACAGATCTTCTGTCTATTAGCTTTAGTCATCTGTTGGGTATGGAGTATTCCAACCTTCTGTTACAAAGGTTATTCTGTAGATAGGAGTGTTTGAAATGGAAAGTATGGAGCTGTGTGAACACATAGCAGAGCTGTTTGTGTTGTACACAAATGAAGGTCTGAACTACCAGTACATACAGAGACAACTGGAAACCATTGGACTAAACCCATCCGAACATTGTAGTGACTTCCTGCTCCCTGTCTCAAATATTTCAGAGAGGTACAAGCAATTCTTACACACTGTTCTCAAAGATACATCACAGCAGTTTGATGGTGACTTACTGCTATTTGAATTTATCAGATTTGAGTTTCCTTTTTCTTTGAAAAGGCTGAAACTTTTTTTAAACTTCCTTCCTGATGTTTGTCTTTCTTCCAGATTCCAAAATTAGATCAAGTCACATTTCCTCATGGAACTTCGGCTTCAAGGAGGCATTGAGCTATTGCAGCCCCTAGTCTGAAGGTTCCTGCTCCAGTGGATGACCTGCGCTGTCAGGCACAATATCCAAAAACAATTGGACAATGGCAAACTTTAAAAGTTAATGCATGTCCTGCCTACTGTCCCATCCCCCTCAGCTTGTGCTTTCTGACACTTGCTTGATGTCGCTGAGTCCTTTTTGTTGAAAGTGCTGTTTAGTCCATGACTTGCCTGCTGCATTCTCATTTGACCTGTTAACTGCTAAAGCAAAAAAAGTTATTTTAAGAATTGGCTTGTCAAAGAGAGCATATCTCCTCCCTTCAAAGACCTCTAAAGATTAATATTTCATTAAAATGTGACTGCAGCATTAAAATGGGTGCCCTGTGTCTTTTTACAAATGAATGGGTGGCAAACTTGTGTACTGTCTAGTTTTTAATTGGCAAATTATTCGGTTAGTGCTTTAGGGAGAGTTGCAGGGGAGGACAAGGAGTTAGATGATTCTTAGGTACATTCGTTACCACTTTTATTCCTAGAGATAGTCTGAAGATGACTAAATCCCTACATGCATCCACAGAGTCAGTCTAAATTTCTTTGGAAATAAATAAGAGGACATGCTCTAAATCATGGAATAAAACCCCAAGTCCTCTCTTGGGCAACCCCATATCAAAACCAGGAAGCTGGATTTATGGTCATCCAGTGGTGGCTGTACCTGTGACCCATGCAGCTGCTGCACTGTTCTTTTTGCCTGCCTCTGTTTGCTTGCTGCATTCTTTTTAAATTCCAGTGAATGGCTGCTGATAAAATCTGCTCTCAGAAAGATTTGAGACCCAATGCCTGTCCATTTTTATACTCTGATAGATCAGAAAGACAACCAAATATTTAGATATTACTATATGCTCTACAGGATACTCTAGGACAGTCCATATGGAGAGGGAAAGTAATGGGTAGACTTAATGTACAGTTACCTAGATACTGTAGCACTGTTAGGAACACTTATCAGTCTGCTGCAGAAAACACTATGAAATAGGGTATCAGGAAACAAGAAGAAGCACAATTTGGATCTGTTTAAATTTTCTTTGGAGTTTGAAAGTCTTGATAGCGCTTTGTAAAGAGAAGAGACTGTTCCATTTGGTGTGTATGAGTTTGATTCTGCTTTTGATTTTACCTTTTCCTCTGTAAGTAGTGTAATCCAATGTTACAGCTCATGAGAACTAAGATAATTCTCAAAAGGGCTCCAGAAACAGCGTCTGACTGTGCTCTTGTGTCAGTGTGGGGCTCCTGTGAAGGTCTTTGACTAATTTTCTTGTCTCAGTAGTTGTGTGCTGACTTTTTATTAGAAACAAAGCAGCAGAACATATTGTAAAATGAAAGAATAAAGACCGAAGGGCTGTTGTTATTTCCCAAGAACTCTCTTCCAAACTAGGTAACTTGGTAAAAGTGATCCCACTGGGCAACCTCTTTTACCAGGATTCCCCCAGCCATGTAGACAGGCAGAGCGCTATGAGTGGCAACTGTAGTCAATGTTTTGAGGTTTTTTTGGTCTTTTTTTAATGTGCTCCATGATCTGGAAGACAGACAATGGGGAATGATTGATTAATGTGGATATTCAGCTTCATACAGTTGGAGACAATGAGACATTGCATGGAAATTCAGGGCAGACAGCAGTCAACTGTCATTTGAGCTTTTCTTTCAGTGGAAAAATAATTTTTAATTAGAAGAAAGATCATACAGATAGGTCTTGAGTCACCTTCATGTTATATTTTTCTTTTCTGGCAGATGTTAATTAAATCAATTCAGTGAGGTACTCTGAAATGCAGTGTGGAGTAGAGTATATGCAGTATGTGCATACATATGCATCTTTGTTTCCATTGAAAAGCTGCTAAAATTTTATTTCTAAGATATAAAAACAACTTTATGTGACAGTGGAAAGCAAAACCAAGTGCTGTGTTGCTTTTTAGCGGTTTGTAGTGTGCTTTGGTTACTTTTATAAATGTCTAACTGGTCTACTGCAGGAAAATGTAGATAGTTTCTCATGTTACAGGACAGAGGCAAATTTTGTCTCAACACTTGCTTTGTCCGTTTCTGGCTGTTCTTTCTTGGCTGTGTGGCAGTTTCTAAAAGACCCACATCTGTTCACTGATCCCTGTTCATGGTAGGGCTCCCTTCCCAATCTTTGCAGACCTGGCCAAGAAGGTGACACGTTGGGCACAGGAGTAGGAGCTAGTGGCTGGCAGGGCATAGGCCATTGTTGTGTGGAACGCTTTGTATTGTGGAACCATGGCCAATAGCCATGGGCTGTGTGGGAAGGTGTGAAGGGCTTGGATGTAATCGGGATTTGCGCTGGATTTCTAAGAAAAGATGTCTAAACAGATAGCATCATGTGTTGCCACTCAGTATCATCAGTGTCTGCTTCAAAGTTTTAATGCTGGGAATATAGGTAATTAGGTGCTGATGAAGATTGACTACAGGAGGGAGGAAAGGGGGTCTAAGAGGGTTACAAGTGGGTGATATTGAGTAAATACATCCATTACTGACTTGAACTCCTTGGAAAGTACATTAGATAGAGTTGTACCTAATGAAAGCTTAGCATGTGAGATGTTTGGATCAGTTGAAGTAGGAATTACCGTGTTAGGGGTGGAAAACGTTTCAAAAATGTTTTGTTACAACTTTTATTTGTAATTTCAGGGTTAGAAAAAGGTGAAGCTGCAGTGACTTCTATAGCTAACATGAAAGTCTCAGTGGGTTCATTTCTTTACTCTCTTAGGATTTCCTGATTTTAAGTAGTAGCTTTGTTTTTCTAAAATTGGAGATTTCTGTCATGTTTAAAAGGACACAGAAGGGCCGGGACTTGGTTTTTCAGTGATTTTCAAGATAGATTTTGGAAAACACATCACAAAAGTGTTTTGAATCTGGCCGGTCCTTACTGGTATATAGCAATGCCCATTGGGGTGGTTGTCATCATCTTTGTGGGGCTTGTCCTCCTGGAAGTTTATAGGGTTGGTCATATGGCCTGGTAATGAGACATATGCAATAGTACCTCTTTAACATTAACAACTGGTGCTCAATATCATCTGTATATATTGTGTACCCTTGTAATTTAAATTGTAATGTTGTGGAACAATAGCAATAGCTCAGTAAGAATGTATTTTTTTAAAAAATGGACATGGTAGATTGAATTATTGGTCTAACCAAAGTGAGTTATATTACTACTCCAGGTATGTTGTGCTGGATTTGGACAGAATGGAGGCCTGTGATGAATATATAGTCCCTGTGCTGCTGCTGGACAAGATTTTTTTTAGTTATAATGCAATTGTAATTAGTCTTTCTTTGGTGGTTCCCCATAGAGCCAGGAGAGCCTTGTCTATCTCTAGTTACCTTTGCACTCAAGTTCCTGGTTTTGTGCCAGTGTGCTCACCCTTAGCTGTAAAAACAGCGCTGGCTTGGGAAACAGTGCTGGCTTGCCAGTCTGGAGTTGCTCTGAACAGCCCAACATAATGGTTGAAGTTATGGCTGCTGTTTCAGAAGCTGCCACTGACATTAAATGAAATAGAGCTGGCCCAGCACTTACTACTTTGGAAAAGCCATCCTCTTTGTAAAAAGCATTTTAACTCTGAATAAAACATTGGTTTGGCTTTTAGCTCATGAATAGCACTTTATTCCACTTGAATAAATATCAGTACCGACAAGTAACCACGTCATGCCCTGACCTTATGTAAGTGCATGGCAACTTTCCAAGTTAATTTTGGCTATTATTTCCACAAACATGTAGGACAGGCTTATTTAGGCAGTGCTTTAGCAGATAGGCTGTAAAACAACCTGACGATTATCAAGGCTCCATGGACTGATTAGTTCTGGCTTCAGACACTGACAATATCTCAGATACTTCCTTCCCAGGCTCCTCCTGAAGGCTTTGCATCTTTAAGGAGCGTGTGACAGATGAGTGTTAACAAATGACTGAAGAGCTAGAATTTTACTGAAAGGTTTGGAAAGCAACATTGCTTTATTAACAGGAAAAGTTCAAGCAATTAAAAATCACTAGAAGACAAATACCTTCTGATCTTACTTTTGTTCTTCACAGTCCATGAGGAAGGGCTGTCTACCAGTGTGTAATCAGGGAAACAGATTTTCTTCTTGCCTCACTGGGCCCATGATCAACCACTGTGCTTTCTGCTTGGGCAACTGGGTGAAATACCTTGGACAACTAAATGAAGCTTCTAATGCTACTTACTGTAGGATCACTCCTGGCACTGTCCCAGTTGGCGTTTGCTTGCCCTTGCCATGTGCTATCATTGCAAAGGTGAACTTCACCATCATGGTTCTACTTTTTAAGACTATGTTGAAATCGGAGGTTCACTTCATTTGATCACCCTCTTACTGGAGTTGGAGTATTGGTAAAGATCTTAACTTCACGTGGTAGCCCCAAGTTGTCATATGCTTCTAGTGGGATTTTTAAGAGGCATAGCACTTAGGTAACCGTTTCTGAATCCTGAATATCTTTTGAATTATGTTCCTGGGTTCACTGAATGTCACTGCTGTGTAGTTTCTGCAGTGCCTCAGTTAATGCCCTAAATGCAGCGTGGTTGTCGTTCTGGTGCTTCGGGAAGTTTTGTACCTTCAGCTCGCTTGCCGGTTAAATAGGGAAGGTTATTTTGTTGCAGATGCTTTGTGTAGGCTATCACTCAAAATATTAATGTATGGAAACATAGACTCCTGCCATATTTTATCTTGACATTTTTTATTTAATTTAGGGTAAAGCAGATTGAGATTCATATAAATGTTTGACGAAATGCCCTCTCTCAGTGCTCTGTTGCTATACAGCAGTCAAATCCCACATACTTTACTATGCTTTGCCAGGAAGTCCACTAACCTTTCATATAATATTTAATATGTGTTATAGCCAGTGCTGCAGAGTTTTTTTCCATATGGGAAGATTCTCAGCTATTTTTTTCTGCTGCCTTTGTAACACTTGCACTAGTTCTTTCTACAGTGCCAGATGTTATACATAATGCAGGAAATGATATACTCTTCTCTTGCTTATTGAGCAGAGAAAAGATTCTACTTTTAAGACCTAGCAGGGAGAGGTTGCTAGAAATGCCAAGTTTAAAGAGAGAGATCAAGTACAGGAGATGAGAAGGCAAGACAAAACTCGCTTGAATGTGAAAGTGAATGCAAAATCTCAACGGAAACACATTTGATGTACTGACATTAAAGGGATTATACTGAATATATAATCATTGTGAATATATGCAGGGGGTTTTGTATTGTAAAATAATCAAGTGAGTGGTTCTTTGTACACTGATGGGGATCTTGGGACAGCTCTAATGATCTATATTTAAAGAAATACCAGCCCAGTTATGTACTGTGGCATTTGTCTGTTCCTGAAGGAATGCAATGTCAGAATAATACTATGTGTATGTGATCCTTAATCTACATATCTTGAAGTGTTTTACAGATTCTAAGCTCTCAATTCAGTAGCATTCTGCTGGGCTGTGTTCGCAAGCATGGTGATGCACTAAATACAGAGATCAAGTTCAAGAGCCCCCTGTGGATAACACTGGTGCCCGTCTGGCCATGCCTGGACTGCAGCTTCTTTTTATCTGCCCTACAGTTTTTTCCTGTCAGGTACTGAGGGGCAGTTGTTTGGCTGCTATGCTGCCTAATAGCCAAGTGTCTTGTGCTGACAAGAGGCTGTTGCAGTGTCTGCAGACTGAACTCTGCCACCTGTCCATGCAGGAAGAGAGTATGGCCTGGGATGTGTGGCAAGGGGCCACCCCAAAACTGGCCTCTGGCTGCCATAGCTGCAGAGGTTTGACAATTCTGCTGCAAAGCATGAGAAGAGAACAGTAAAGGAAGACATCAAATACACTAATTCTCATTAGTAAGCAAAGCCTAACATGTGACACTGAGAATTGTAGTTTTAAGGGGATACATCTTTTATCTTTCAGAAATTTCTAAAGCATACTGATAAATTCAGAGTTGATTTGGGTCAAGCTCTTGGTAGCATTTTTACTATACACAGAACCACTTTAGGAGTTCTTTGTATGCATGTGTGTCACTGTTCTTTTTACTGTTTAGGGGATATAGTAAGAGAACTAGATAAAACAGCTTTGTGAAAGTTAGAGAGGCAGTCAAATTGTCTACTGGGACTGCTGCTCCAACAAAGAGTGTCAGTTGAGTACAAAGTCTTGTCACTTTTGGCTTTCATCTTCTGGTGGCTTGAAACAGCTTTACTGGTCACCATCATCCTTCTGCTATTAGTATACACTCTGAAAACATCTCCTGAATTACATCTCTATTGCTGTAGCTAACCTGATGTATGAGCATTATTTGAGTTTTATACCTCATGAAAAAAAGTCACACTGGCCTGAAATTGGAGTAACACATTGGTGCATCAAACCCTTAGTTTCTGGTTGAGGCAGAGCAAATCAGGAGGTGTTGGCAGCACTGGTCTTGCTTGGCATCTTGGTTACATCTGCTCTTTTTTGTTGACTTTGTTTTAAAGACACCTTTGAACACTTGCAGCATTTTTTCTTTTTTAAGAGACCAGATTTTATCCATGCTATTGTTGACAAATAATTTCCTGTCAAGTATTCAGGCACTTTTTCTTTTTGTTTGGATTTTCCCACAGTTTCTGTTTGCAGGAAGGATTCTCTCTGAAACTAGCACTGCTGACACTTGCTGGGCAATGTAGTAGTCATCCAGTAGATCTGCAGGCCTGTTCATGCTGCTTTTTCTGATCATGTCAGATCTGTAATAGCTGTCAAGTTTACTAAATTTACAGTATGCCACTGATGTGAATTTTTGACTTATGATTTTGCCATGAGAGGACATCACTAAGTGTTTTCCAAGACAGTATGTCATTCCTATTTCATAGAGTTTTTGTTTACTTCTTTTGGAACCTGTGATTTCCTGAAGTTTAGAGGTGCAAACAGTTTCTGAAATTGCTACGTGATTCTTCTGTAGCACAGAGGATGTGGGGCCTTTTAAAGTCCTGTGTGTATCTGTGTTCCCTCTGGGTATGGCACTGAAGCAGAGCCTGGAAATAGAAGAGGGCCAGGACACTGCTGGAATGTTAGCTGCCTCCAAGTAGCCCTTCCCAAGGATGAAATTTCCCACTGCAGAAATTACAAGAAATCTCCTAAAGGCTACAGTGTTAGTCAGACATCACATTTCCCACTTGGTACCGGTTTTGTTTCAAGTGTCAGTTATTGTGAGTGAGTGGCATACTTGGGAATATGGTGGCGAGCTCATGTGATTTAGTCTTCAATACTAGCTAGTGGGCAATAGGTCTTTTTTATCTGAACATAGATGATCATTAGTCCTATTGGAACAGATCAGCGAATGCAAATCAGCATTGCTGATGCCAGTGGCACTGTTAATTGATGTCAGCTGGCATCCATTCCAACACAGGTGAATATAATGAACTTTAACTCCTTAGGAGATACGGAAAGGATAATCCTGTACAACAGACAGAGATAACAGTGCCTATTTTATCTAAAAGATACCAAGATTTTCACAAAAGACTGAAGTTTATAAAACTGAAGAGATAGTATAATGCTAAATTACGCTCTGTGATGTTCCCTAAACAAGGAATTAGCAGTATGTAGAGAAATACTTGGAAATTGGCCAGTTACATATGTTAGGCATGTATGTACAGTTTCCTCATTGTATGACACTGAATTCCCTTCAGTACTATCAAAAGAAAAGATCAGATAAAAAGATCAGATAAACAGCAATTAGCATGTGAAAAAATAGTTATATTAAATGAAAAAAAAATCTTGCCTTATTTTGTATGTGTTTGATTTTTATTACAATATGGTTTGCAAAACTTGTCTCTACTGTAGTTCTAAAGTTTTAAGATACCAGAAGAATTATGAGAAGTGGTTTACGTATAAAGACAGCTTTTTCTCTCTGTTAATAAAACATTCCTTAAAGGCAGTTCTATGGTTACACTTGTAGCTTGGTGGTTAATGCCTTGTTCTCATATGCAAGTCAGTTGGTTCCTCTGGTGCCTCACAGTACTCAGGAACCAAGGACTCTTGCAGTGTGTGACTCATGCTATTGCTTATTTTACTGTATATTCTATATAAAGGTTTTCTTTGAATGATGAGTGGATACACAGGATCAAAGTGACAGTAACAAGCTTTGTCTGTCTTGCTTCACAACTGAGAAAGAGCCCTACAAAAATAGATTGAAGTGTAGGATGTTGCAAATTAGGTAGCCCTCCAATTAAGACATCTTCTAGCTCTAGTGTTACCAGTGACATTGTCTTGTCTTTTAGAGGGACTGAAAGTCTCATCCCAGTATAGAAGTACACTTGCTTCAAAAATCATTCTTTCTTGTCAGAAAAAGAATGAAGTACATCATTACTTCATTGAGAAGATTACTTCTCAATAAGCCTGCTCTTCTTCTACCAGGAGTGCATAAGAATGCTTGTGTATATTTTCCACCACTGCAACAGCAGGTGATAGCAGTGCAGTCCAAGCTAGAGCTGCCTGGTTTAGGTGCTCAGCACCTTCAATACCAGTGCCCAGGAAAACCTGAAAAGTCACAGCTTTAGGACATTTGTGCATGGTGTTAATGAAAACACTTAGAAGAATTGTTAATTATTGCAAAATAAACTTGGAATATAAATATAATCACAGACAGTGAAAAAAAGTTTTTCTGTGAGTGGAAGGAATAAAAAAGCTTATTTCCTTTTCATTTTTGCTCTTTCCTGCTAACTATACCATAGCTTCCACAATGTACCTGTTTGATGGAAGACAATGTATGTGGTGTTTTGTGTTATACCTGTGTGGATTAGCCGGCTGGCTGTTACCCAGTGAATTGGGATGTCTGAGAATGCTGCCCTCTTTTCCTTTAGTAGTGACACTTTATTTGGGACCTCTCTCCTATTACTAATTTCTGTTTAGCTTCTAGGACCCTGTTTGAACCCTATCTCAAATTTGGTTAATTTTTTTCCACTGACATCAGAAGGGTTTCTGTGAAGAAGGGGGAAAAGGAGGAATTGCTTGCTAGACAAAATATTTGCATTCTGTTAGGAAAGCAGAGAAGCAGAACAGAGTCTGCACCCATACCTGATTAAATACAGGAGGTCTGATGTGTGGTGGCCACAATTATATAGAAGCAACAATTGAAGTTTGTTTGGGTATGCTTTTAATGAGAAGGTTGAGAAAATCATCAGGAACTTTTCACTGTAAAAGAAGTGGACAAGATTCTTTCTTGTCTCAGCTGCCATTGCACAGCCAGACTCACAGTTATTTACTGCATTCTCCTAGCAATTTTTAGTGCAAAGGATTTGTATTACATCTCTTGAATTTTCAAAATCTACAGTGTAAGTCTTAAACACCCCATTTGTCTTCATATGATAATCTACTTAAAATCATAGTGCAGTAATATAATGCACAGTTGCTTTTCCTCCTTTACTGAAAACCAATTCAGTTTGCTCTCCATGTAAGACCTGTGTATTTATCTAGCACTGCTGTTTGCTTTGTGTAAATATTATTCCTTGTATTGCATCATTTCCAATTGGTTCAGAACTGCCAGGGCTCATGAGAAGCAGGCGGTGGGGCCTCCCCAGCACGGCCTGATGTGTTTAATACTGTTTTTTCATCTTTAAATAAACAAATGGATCATGATTCCATGAGATATAAGCAGGAAATACAAATATATATAAGGAGTGAACAATTGAAAACAGTGGACTAGAAAGATGTTTTACTTCCAAAATTGACGACCTACTTCTGTATGCCCTGACTTCATGAAATCTATCCATCTGGTGGTTAGGTTGAGATTTCAGTATGCTAATGAAATTATTTTTAGGCATGTGCAAGGGGAAACCCAGAAGAAATGGCAGTTTGCTCCAGTGGAATGGAAACATAAAAGTTCAGAAAATATCAGTTCCTAATAAGTTGTCTGTTGAATAGATAACTTTTAAAATCAAATGTAAGTTTTAGAATACACTTCTGAAGGCCAGATCCTTCAGAATGACAACCTAAATGCCACAGATTTTTCACTCAGAGCGTCTTTTAGTAGTTTGACAGAAGTTGTCTTAGTGCAAGAATTAGCTTTTCTCATTGCCCCTCTGATGGGGAATATGCTTCCTAAATTTTCTTAGAGACTGCTGTGTTGCTACACTCATCCTATGTGGCTAAGTTTAAAGGTCTGTTAGTGAGTCTTCAGCAACCCCCTTTCTCTTATAGTTGATTGTTTTATAGTCTACCGTCCTCATCATCATAAGAATCATTTGTGTAGTCCTGTGTAAACTTAAAAGCTGTGTCCCTTTGAATCTGGTTATATCTAGTTAAAACTCTCTCTGGGACAGGGTTGGCTCTGTATTGTTATTGGTTGCATCCTTTTGTGGTGGTACAGCTTCAGTGCAAGAGTTTAATAGATGGGAAAGAGTATAATAGATGGGAAAGAGCTTCCTAAGGCATTTTTGTTTCAGCCTTTGGAGATCTGTCTACAATGAATGCCAAAGCTGTGAACTTCTTGTTCTCAGCTCATGCTCTGATGTAATCATACTTGCTTTATGTGAAGAAAAATCTCTGGTGAAACATTCTCATCTTGAGTTTAGTTAAATTGTGCTGTTCTGCATCTTTTGTGCTGTGTCACTTGCCTGCTTGCATCCTGCCCCCAGCTGCACTCTAGACATCTGTTTGGGAGGAGGAAGACACAGGATCTGACCTTTTATTTTGTGTGTAGAACTTAGAAAAGCTGGACCTCAGTTAAGCTGATTTCAGGACTCTGACAAAGGAGGAGACTGATACCATGTTATGCTCTGTATAATGTCATGTACTCCCTCTTTCTTTCTCTGGAAAGATTATTATTCAGTTTAGTTCTGTAGTTTACCCTTCATTATCTTGTGTGTCCATTTTCTCATGTTCCTCTTGTTTCATTTTTCTCTTTTGGTCATGTGTTCAGCCTTAAAATCTCCTTACTATTTTTTTCACTTAAGAAATTCTACAGTGCATCTTCATTGCTGTGCCCCACTGCATATCTCAAATGCTGCTCTGATCTTGATAATGAATAACATGACAGATTGTAGGTAGGTAGGATGAAAACTGATTATGAGGAATGAAGATCAAGTTTGCCATTTTTTGTGGTTATATATTGAACTATGAAAGGAACGCCCCTTCAGAAAATGAAATAAATAGGGAAAAAAAGTGCTTTTTAATACAAAATTCCTCCCCACACTGAAGTGCCAGCTAGTAAAACTAGGCTATATACTTGATGTCCAACTCAATTGGAAGAAATCCACAGTTTGAGTAATTTTTAAATGGTGATTAGAAGGATTTGGGTTTTTTTTACACAACTGAATTAATCTGTGAGAATGTTTCATCATTTCTTTAACCAAGTCACCCTTCAGAATCATAGAGTAGTTTGGACTCTGCCTAGTGTTTACTATTTTAATCCTTTAAAACTCACTTATTATATTTTCTTATAGTTTTTCTTTATAATTTATATCTCAGAGCAACATAATGAAAAATATTGCAAACATATAGCATGCCTCACTATGGAAAATATAGATTAAGCTTGTGATTGGATAATTGTCACAGACTTGTTGATTTATGTACTGTTCGTCTCAATCTGTATAATCCTTAAACCTAAACTATCTCAACACCAGCCAAATTTAAGGAGCCAAGCTTCTGCCTATCATGGAATTGTATACCTGTTTCTGAGACATCAACACATAGGACAAGAACACACAGTCTTAAGCTGCACCAGGAGAGGTTTAGGTTGGACATTAGGAAGAAATTCTTCACAAAGAAAGGTGATTGAGCATTGGAACAGGCTGCCCTGAGAAGTGATGGAGTCACTGAGGTATTCGGAGTTGCTAGAGGTATTTAAGGAAAGACTTGGTGTAGTGCTTAGTGCCGTGGTCTGGTTGACAAGGTGGTGTTTGGTCATAGGTTGGACTTGATCATCTCAAAGGTCTTTTCCAACCTAGTTGTTTCTGTCACTCTGTGAACTGATTCTTCAGTGGCAAAAAGAGAGAGGAGGGAGTTTGTTTGACATATCCATAAGCTACTTCACATTCTCTTTTTTGTCCTTTTTTTACAGTGTGTCTTCTTCCTTGAGGTAGTCCTTCACTCCTTGTGACAGCCCCAGTGGCTTGAAGGAGTCTATTTAGGCTATGTATTGCACTCCCCCCCTGCCCTCCCCTCATTTTCACTCTCTTCCTTCTTATTTCTTCTTACTTTTCCATTTTTTTTCTAACACTTAACTTCCAGTGGGACTTTCTTCCTTCTTTCTCATCCCTGTGTGCCTCCATTCCTCACTGTCCCCTCTTGCCATGAGGTTTGAAAATGTTTCTAAGGCTAAGCTGAAGTGAATACTGTTACTTTACTTTTTGCCTAAGGCTTGTACAACAAACAGTCCCAGCAGGACTCCAGGTCAGAGCTGCAGAGCAGGATTCATGTGCGGCTTTTTCAGTCTTGGTGACGGTAGCAAAATAAATTGTCTATGATTTGAGGAAATCACTTGCACTGACTTCAGTCCGTAGGAAAAACCTTGAAAACTGCCCCGTCCAAATAAGGCTGTTGCATTGCAGTTTGTTAATGCAGTTTACCTAATCCTTATGTTACAGCACAGCTGAATCTCTGTTACCAATGTCTGCACTTCAGTTTGATAAAAGTCAGTCATTCCCATCCAATACATTTTGAAATCTTCAGAAAAGATGCTCTTGTACAAAAAGAGATTATGTTTAATAGACTGTTTAAAGGTCTTTGATAGGGAACTTCTGACCTGAGAACCATGAGATGTTGTACTGTAAATGTGGATGTAAAAGCATGTAACTAAACACTGTGTTACAATATAGCTGAAACATTATTGTGAACTCCTGTGGGGAAGTACCACGGGCAGCTTTTATTATAATACAGTGTGCATGAAAGGGACTCCAGATTTGAGCAGCTTTGACCCTTGAAAGGTTTGTGCTGACAAGGTAATTCCAGTGCTGCTACTGGAAGGACTGATGGGTGGAAGCCCAGGTATTTTGGGTTCCTCTTAGGTGATATCAGTCTGACTGTGAGTGATTTTCTGTCAGAATACATGCTTTTCTATCCACTGGAAGGAATAGAATGTGTTCAGTCATACTTCCTGAAATATACTTGTTTACTTTGTCTTTACATTTTCTCCCTCTTATTTTGTACTGTACTTCTTTGATTTCTCTGCAGTGTTCCTGAGTTAGCTGCACAAACTGCTTTTAAAGCAGCTCACACTGTAATATTTAAAAAGCTTTGAAGAAAGACGAATGTAATAAGGGAAATTGGATGTTTACTCATTTACACTTATTAAATATCCTCATTATTGTTTTGCACAATTGAATAGAAATGATCAATTTGTAGAATTATCCATGAAAAGGAAGCCTTTGATGTTAGATGAATATTGGAGGTTGTGTGCTTGTTTCTGTGAGAAGCAAAAGCAGTGTTAGATTGACCCCACTGAACTACTTAAGAGGTTCATATTGATTGTAGAGGAATTAATATTTAACCCAGAATTTCCTTCCAGATGAAAACAAATTTCTAGACTAACATAATTCTGTCTTTAGAGGTTATAAGTATGAAAAGCAGAGTTATAGATGAGCTCACCAACTTTTTCTTTATTTGTTTCAAGTTGCCTTTTAAAAGTATATGTAATGGCAGGGTAGAAAAGAAACTGTTTATAGCCATGAATAAAGCCACTGCTGTGCACACCGTCATCATAAGGCCAATGTGTCATTTAAGTTGCACTTAAGACTTAACTACTGCAGAGACCTTGTGGTGACCTTACAGAATTTTACAACAGAGGAGTGTGACTTCAGCCCACTGTCAGAGCACAGCCTGCACTAGGAGGTTTCCAGTTTTTCTCTATCTCAGCAGCGCACACCTAGTTTCTCATCAATTTCTTCAGATGAAGTCTGTTTCATTACGTTCATGCAAAGATATGTTGGTCATATGTATCAGGCCTTCTGTATTTTCAAGGTGACAGTCTCAGGGTGGAACAGGAACTTGGTTTAGAGGTTCTTGCTGACTTCCAACTTACTAAGTACACACAATCTTTGCTTTTTGTTTGCTTTGGAAGCTAAGATATGTGATCAGAAACAAGCACATTTTTCTTAGTTGTTCTGCTCTTCATTTTTGAGATGTATCTGCTGGCTTTGGTAATAAAGATACAGGTTTACAATCCTTAGTGTTGCAGAACAGTTTGAAGAGGAGTGAGTTTCTGTTCTGTCACTGCATTGTTCAGCAAATTCCAGCTTAGGTGTGATTTGCTGCTTCTCTCCTACATGTGATAATGAAAGAGGAAGAAAGGAGAGCACATCTTTATTTTATGATCTTATATTGAGTTTGAAGCACTGTCGCTGACATCATCATTTGATTTTAAAAATATCACAGTGAAAAAGTAAATATGGAAATGTATAAAGCTCTTTTTCAGCCACTTTTGAAAACCTGAACTTCATGTTAAAGGCAGTTAAGTATTTTTTCCTGTAAATACATTATCTATTCTATGTTTACACAATTGAAATAAAATAAAACACATAAATCAGATGGACTGTTTGTTCTTAATTTGTTTTTTTTGTCCTCTTCTAAGTATGTGCAATCTTTCCCACCCCTCCCAGCCAAGTCCTGTCACCACCCAAGAGCATTTCCTGAGTGGATTTCTCTAGGAGACAGAATTGGAGAACTGTATGATGGCATTTCTATATTTAAATTAGATGGAGCAGAATAGGATGTGTAATTTGCTTAATCAGTGCTCATGCTCTAATTTCCTTGGATGAGATTTTTTGCAGTGCAGTCTTATCTTTGGCTTTCTATCTGGTAGCCAAGTCTGCTATTTGGCATGATTTCAGAGAGTTGGGTGCATTTTTCTTTTTGACAAAATATCAAGGGGATTCTGTGATAAAGCAAATTCTTCACACAGAGCTTTTCAAGCATGATAAATTGATTTAGGTGGGAATGTGACAAGAAAATATATGCCTCCAAAATAAAGAGATTGGGTGAAATAAAGCGTAATTGATTAGAGCTGTGCAGAAACATTCTGAATATGGTAAATAGGTAAATAAATGGAAAAGATGCAGATTCATCTGCTGTTACATAAACTGTATCTATTCTGGGATCAGGATTTTTGCAATTTTGGTACAGGCATTTCCTGTATTTATTTTATCTGAAAATGACTAAATAGTGCTTCACTTCTGCTATTTCAGACCTTGTCTATCACATTTTAATGACTTGATAGATTGACATATACAAAACAGTCTGTTTCTGTTCAGTAAGTTGTGGTGAGATCTTCACATGGCTTATTTTCTATTTTTTCACAAAATAAAGTATGTTTTTGCTATTGTAGCATTTTATTTTCCTAATACTTCTTTATACTTTCCTTCAGAAATACCTCAGTTCTGTTCTCTTACCTATACTGTTGGTGACAGCAAATGTTTCTATTCTGTCAATGACAAAGGCAGACATTTAGCAATAGGCAGGATACTTGGTGTTCTGGAGTGAAGCACCAGCTTTGAACAGTGATTTTTGGGTTAGGTCCTTTTTGTGGTATCTAGTTAAGTGACATTGACCTGAAATGTATGGAAATTTTCTGGTTGAGCTTGCTTACAAGAAATACACTTGGTATTTTGTAAACATACCGAGAAGACCGTATCTGAAGTCAGAATTAGGCCGGCTCCGCTGGGGGTCTCAGCGCATGCTATTGGACAAAAGCAAGGGTGCTGTTTGTTTTCCCCTTTGTAACAAGATTGGGATAAAAAACAACTGTCAGTGTGATAATCAGTCTGGGGTGGGTTTTTTTAATGAAAATCTGTGAGAACATTAGACACTTTTTGTTGGATAACACAAATGGATAGCAGGCAGATGACCTGAGATTTCACCCATCAGTTCAGTGAAGACCAGAGTATGAGATCTAAAGGCAAAAGTCTGGATTTTGAGACAGCACTCTCCATTTGATTTGATGAGTGAAAAGAGGGTCCAAAAATCTTCATGGGCTCTTTCTTTTAGGGGCTTCTCTCCTTATTGTCCTGGAGAAAAGAGAAGAAACAGTGCACCATGGGAGTGGCACGCCCTTGTAAATAATGCTCACGAGGGAAGTGATTCACTGCCAACTTAGAGGAAGAACAGAGTTGTACTGAGAACATCAGTGATCAATTATTTATTGCCAAAAGAAAACAGAAGCTGGCTCACATAATCAAGCTACAACATATATTCCCCAAGAGAAACCATTGCAGAAGTATTGACAGCTAGTACAAGAGTATTGCAGAACTCAGGCAGTAGTCACAATAAGAGCATCTGATGAAATAATTACACAAGGTTTTGAAAAATATGTGGAAGGTCACCTTGATGTTTGGCTTAGGACTTCTATACCTGAAATTAATTATTTTGTGTTGCTCACAAGTTTGCAAGTTAGGCAGGCTTTGCGTTTTCACCTTCTCTGTTGGTAGTTAGGAGTAGGCAGAAAAGGAGGCGGTAGAAATGGTAAAAAATGACACTGTGATTGAGATTGTGAATAGGGGAGAAAGAGAAGGAAAAAGAAAGATCATGTATTGAACCAAGCACCTTTTGAGGTCTACAAAACTGTCTCCAGTGTTACGAGACACTTAATTCCTAGTATCTGGCCACAGATTCCTAGGATCTGTAGGTTCACCATGGCATGGGCAAGCATCAGAAGCCTGAGTCCCTGGTGCTACAAACTGTCACTGCCTGGGTCCTTACTGCACAACCCTCACTGGCCAACTGCAGAACTGCGGCCCTTGGGGGGAGTATTTGGTGTAGAACCTGTGTTGAAATCTTTGTACCCAGGAGTTCTTCCCTTCATCAGTCCTGTGTCTTTCCTGTAGAGTACTTGGGGGTTTGGTACACAGTGAACATGGACAGCAAAGGCTCATCACATTCTTTATGTGTACCTGGCTTAGTCTGGAGTGTTTGTAATTAGGTATTAGCTCTTTACTACTAGCAGCAGAAGAGAAGGGACTAACCACAAAGTATAAAGACGTTTTATATATCTTGTGTTTGCTAGAAGCTTTTTTCAGAAATTTAGAGACAGCTTGCATCAGAATTATAGTAATTGCCTTTCTAAACATTAGCATATAAAAATATACCTAATTATGTTCACCAAGTTGAAGAAAACCTATTGTCATAATGAAAGCCTATGAGACAAACTGCAGCTAACTACAAATAAAGCTTTAATTTGAGTGTGCAAAGAAACACACTGAAAAACCTGACAACGAGTGGCCTTAGAAACCATTCCCTCACAGCATCTTGCTATTAGGCAAGTGTGTGATTCTGTTTCTTCCTTTTCTCCTCTTCCCAACTGTTTCTTGTCAGCAGTCTTCTTTGCTTTAGGCAATAGCAGTAGCTGAAAAGGTCAAAATGTGTTAATTTTCACCACTGCATGGGTATGAGGCAGTCAGCAACTGGAAAAAAACCCTGTCTTTATTACTCATGCTGTCAGATTAGATGTAGGAATTGTCTGTTATTTATACTATTGCATGATAGAGTTTATAAATTGGTAGAAATCTGAAGACAGAGTGAATAGGTTATTGAATGTAGCTTTAAAAACTGCTGTCATGTTGGATTTACAAAACTTGAAGACTTCTGGTAATAAACAAACGTATGATGATTTGATAATTGTTCTTGTCTTTCATAAGGAAAGCCTTTCCAGACTTCATACTACCTGTGGAATATATTTTCAAAAGCCTGTTGTAAATATCTAGTCTGTTAATCTTCAGGATGATTTTAAATGCCACCTATGAATATAATTTAACTTACTGAATTTTATTTTCATTTATTTTCATGTACAGTAACAAGATAGGTCTCATTATCTCAGCTTTCACTGATTTCATGCCTGGAACTTTATTATTCCATCTGATACTGGCAAATCTTTATGCAATTACTTAGGTCTGTCTTCACATGCTTAGGTTTCCCAGCAAACAGTGTTTCCCTGACTCCTCGAAGTAAGTTTCCCTTGACATTTAATTTGGCTGATGAGGTGACAAAGTTTAGACATAAATTATACCTTTTATGTCAGCCCACACCCACTGAGATATCCTCATGAGAGACCATGTGTAGGCAGTCATATCAGCCCTCCCTCCAGAGATACCCAGATATAGAAGAAAGTTTCATTTATGCAGAGGTGCCCTGGAGGAGTATGAGCAACTGAGCTTTTTGAGGACATGCCTTGAATTAATTCCTCTTCTTTTAGTGCTGCTTGAAGTCCTTTACAGGCAGCACTGGCTCACAGGATTTACTGTATCAGACTCATAAGTGGATTGATCCCAGGGCAGGGTGGGACCTTCATGCAGAAGGTGACAGAGTGGACATCCTTGGGAGCAATACCAAAATCCTGTGTTATGTATCAGGAGTCTGTGCTTTTGTTCCTGGTGAACTTTGGTGTCCTGAGCATGAGTTGTGCCTGAATGGGATTAGATGCCTCCTCTAAAGTTATGTAGCTAATTCTGACTTGCTCTACCTGTAGGTTTTTTTCTGAAGATGGGCTCTCATATCTTTTAGAAATTGTATGCTGTGTTCTATGTTTTGTCTCATGAGAAGAATAATCAGGAAAAATATTAGAGAATTAATCAGAAAAAAAAATGCCGTGCAGTGTATGATGGCTGTGGACATGGTATAGGAAATAAAAGAAAAAATTACTCGCTTCCCACAGTTTAAGTTTCTTATAGAAGTGGCTTAAATGTGGACTAGTAATGTATTTCTGGGAAAATGCTGTTTGGGGAAAAACATAACAAAGAAATGCATATCAGCTGACTGATGATGAAGAAGAAGAGAAAAACATCCTATACAATTTGTTGTTATCTTGTCCCAAATGAAACATTCCAATTTTCTGTCTAAAAATCACATTTCAAGACCAAACTCAGTAGAAAGTGGAGCAAAACATTTATCTGCTGTTTGAATGAAATGTTATTTCAGCCCCTTGGGACACACTTTTGTTTTTGTTTTTTTCATTTGGCCAACGAAAATGACTTTTTCCCTTGGTTTATATGTGTGATTTAACTAGTTGAACTAAGAAAATAATTCTTTCTTGTGTTCTTCCTCTCATTGAGTTCAGGCATGGTTCTGGATGCAGAATATGGGAAACTGAATGGTTTTAGAAAGAAAATAGGAGAGTTTTATCCTCAAATGAAATACCATTTGTTTTGTGTGACTGACCAGGGATATAGCATAGATTTGCTTTTGCGAGTATTCAGCTGGATTATGGGTGAGATTTAAATAATATGTTACTAAGCTTTAGGATGTAATAGCTTGTCTAAAAATAGGATTGGATTATTAAGATTAATGTAATCTTTGTAGCTTTTGTTATTATTTAGAATGCAAGACATTCAGTCTTTGGTGCTAGAATTGATGATATTTTTATTTCCATTTCCAAGAAAAAGAAATGTATGAAGGGTAATTCAAGCATTGTTAAAATCCAGCAGGCAACATTTTAAAAGTGAATACGTCCAAACAACTCCATCGAGCAAAGGATAAAACTTTTAAATTAAAATTGCACTGTTGCACTAAAATTGCACTGTCTCAATTATTATGTGTGCTTAGTTGAAACCCGAATGAATTTCAGCTGGTTAATTGTTCACACTGAGCTCACTGCACACTCAAAGGAGTGTATGACGAATTTTATTTACGCTGAACATCAGAATCCCTATTGCACAAGCATGTTTTCTGACAGTTCCAAAAGGGAATTATAATTATTTATCCTTGATCATGACAGTACCATAGTGTGATTTGAAACAAAAATGCATTTCTTATTCATTGGATGATTTGTATTTGATAAAAGGACAACTTTTTTCCTTTGGTGTTATTTTTATAGCTTCTGTGAGTTTCTTAAGCCTTAGACAGAGCTTTGAACCTTACTGATCGTGTCATCAGCATTCACTCAAGAAAAATACCAGCTGCTGACATCAATTACAATTACATAGCTTATAGTGGTATAAGGGATGTTATTTTTACAGTTGCGAAGTTTTATCTGCTAATATGGTTTTTGTATGAGGACATACATAATATGAGGTGTTTGTGCATTTCATAGCCTTGTAGTTCTGAATACCAAACTTAGTGTCTTGGATTTAAATGTTTAGAGTTTTCACACTACATCCTATGAATTTCAAATCTGAGCCCAAAACTGTTGTTGTCTATGATTTTTATGAATCCTTAGCTTGTCTCCATTCCTATAATAAAGGATTTATTAGCTGGGATTCAGATAAGTAGTGTAATTTCAAATGAGCTTGAAAACAATCTTTATGGGAAATCACACAGCTAAGTAAAATATTGATTTATTAGAAACCTTAAGGTCATGCTTTGGGGAAGATGAAAGAGGGAACTGGTGTAGCACAACTTTGAGATGAAAGCAGTATGTACTCCAGTCAAGAAAGCAGACCTTGTAGTGTTAAGAGTAAAGACATGTTTGATGGTCTCATGTCTCATGTGTGTGTGAGAAGTACAAGGCAGGAGACACAAGTAAAAATAGCGCATATTTCCCTGAATGGCATTACACATCTGTACCTGACTGAATGTACCATCACTGTCTTTCAGAAATATCGACAGTATATGTCTGGACTTCTCACTCCTCCTTATGGTGTTATGGAAACTGGCTCCAACAATGACAGTAAGTATGAGAGATTAGATATCAGGTGGTGGACAAGCAAAACAGAAAAGGAAAGAAAGGGAAGATGGAGATTCTCTGGGTTTGGGTATTGAGTTTTAAAAACTTAATTCAGTTTGGTATTACAACTGCATTAATACTGCATGTAGTAGAAGACCCTTTGGAACTTGCCCAACTGCCCTCCCAGCTGTATACAAGTATACACAGAGCTGTACCAAAATCTGCACTATGACCAAGGCCTGTTGATTAAAACATACTGAATGATGTCGTGTAGCATTTTACTACTTGGGTTCCATGAACCATGGAACATGGCCATGAGTCCTGCTAGTAAAATAAATATAACGAATTGTGTCAATTTTTTTAGTTAGGATGGGCTACACAACTTGCTGGAGAATCTAGGTTAGTGCTTGAGCTTGCAGTAAACATGCTGCTCTCTAGTATTTGTTACATAGCTAAATAATTTTGGGTATGTCTGCCTCATGGGAACCTGTTGAGCTGTGGGATAGTGCTGGAGACATGAATCCAAGGGCAGCCTTTGGAATTCATCACTTATGTAAGTCAAAGCACTTTTATTTATTTGCCAGGGATTCTCTTGATGCCGAGCAGAACAATATCTGATGGCTAGCAATTGCATCTACAAATTTTGTCTCCTGTGTTAGATGTTCAATATGTTTTCTTTGCAGGATAATAGCATAGCATAGCAATGCTGAGTAGCGTGAACTCAGTGTCACCTTTGACTGCCAGGTACTGAGACACAGGTAATGGTAAATGAAAAAGTATAAATAACTCCTGTATACATGCTTCAGATAGTAAGTTTTGAAGAAGAACTGTGCTTAGCAAGCTGTTTAAAATATTGACCCAAGTGAGCTTTTTGTCTTTTTTGTGTTCACTAGAGGAAACTTTTTTCTGAATAAATGTTTTGCTCTTTAAAAATTGCAGATTAATGTGTATGTTATCAAAGTATTGAACCCTCAAATTCACTGTTCTACTAATAAGTATTTTCACTGTCACTCAAAGAATGTACAGTTTGTATTTATTTTCTGTATTCTTTTTTTAGGAATGCCAGATAAAGACAGTATGTCAAACAGTGCTCTTTGCCAAGTTTCTAAAAATTGTAATAAGGTAAATCACACACAGTTTTGCCGTTTTTCTTTTTTTTGCTGGAGGGGGAGGAGTTTGGTTATGAAAAATGTAAGAGTATTTAGCATTCAGTTGAAAATGACTGAGTGCAAATGCAAGCATGTGGTTGATGCATTTGAGTGCAGTATACAAATTATAAGAATGCCTTAGACGTTGTATCATTTAACTGAAGAAAGCAGCTGGTTCAGGATTATTACAAAGTGTACTGCTACCAAAGTTTGTGTCACACTCTGGTTTCTTGGTCTTTGTTAGAAAAGTGCTGAGAATAAGGGAGAAAAGCAACACTATGACAAGACAGTGGATAACCAGTGGATCATAAATTTCATTATTAAATCCTATTTTAAGGTTTACCTGAGTCTGAACTGATGCATAGGCATTGTTCTGGCCCTTTGCTCAGGGTGAATTTTCTCCTATGTTCAGAGAACAGCTTTACATGCCAGTTCCCCTTTGTAAAATGGTTCTGTGCCTTCAGCTTCTCCAGATGAGGACCCACATGAAAGAACTCATGAATATTTCTGTGCCAGTTTCAGTAGTGGGATAGAATATATATATAGAATAATAGTGGGAAGAAACAGTGTCAGGCATTGCTGTAAAGATTGATAACTTCTAGAATTTCTGTATGAGTAGAAAAGTTGCAGTAATAAATATGCTTGGATACCTTCTTTCTGGACATGGGAGTTTAATTGGATGCAGTTGTGTGATGTCTTTAAAAGGTTAAAGGTATTTTTGTTGCACAAAAAGCATCTCTTGACAGCAGATGAAGACAAGGAATATTTTAGTGTGTTTCCTTAATGCAAAAATAACTACTTCCACCTCTCCCTGTCTGTCTGTCTTGCTTCCTCAAGAGTACTGACCTTTTTTAATTGTCACATTTAGCTTTTATTTAATGTATACGTGTAACGTATTCAGTTCCTTTTCCTAGAGCCTTATTCACTAGCTATTCTACTTCTGGACATAAATAGGAACATATATATTTTTGCATGCACTGAGTAATTGTTCTTAGATACCTAGCACCTTGGATTCTGTAAGAATTTTATGTAACAGATATGAATTATGTCTAAGTGCTTCTTTAGGTTATTGGCAGCTCAGTGGTACACTTGGAGTTAAGTCAGGTCAGGGCTCTTGCTGGGTTTCTCAAGAAAAGCACCAGGTGCAGAATTCAAACTAAAAGATGTTTTTTTGTTTTCTGAAGCATAGGAGTAACAGGTAAAGGTAAAAAGGTAAAAACATCTGTCTCATCTAGAAGGTAATATCCCCCCCAGTAATGGGAAGTGATGCTCAGCTAAGGGTGGTAAACACTCTCAGGTACAAAGTATTTTAGAAACTGAGCAAAATTTAATGATTAATACCTTTGCCAATAGCTGGGCTTTCCTAGCACAATAGGACTCGTCCTGCACAAAATAATTTCTTGGGTAGGAGACAGAACTTGGGTAGGGCAGGCTCAAACTGCTCAGTGACTTTTACAAGAACAAAGTCCTTTGCAAACCATATTCTTTTCCAAGCTGTGTATGAAACAGGCATCCTTTCTCTCCCACCCTGTACAGAGAATAAGGAGAGAAGCTGAGTGAGTAAATACCTGACAAATGCTTGTCACCTTGTTTCGTCCTGGAGGTGCTCAGACAGTCCCATAGCAAATGTGGCAGAAGAAGCTACACAGCATAGAGATGGTCCGTGAATTCTAGTTCTTTGTTTTCTCCAGATTACCACAGCTCTCTTCAGATATGTTCAGTGAAAGGTAAATGCAGCAGAGGTAAATACACAAGTATTTTGTTTACTACATGTAAACCTCATTCCTGCAGTTTTAAACTCTGCAGCTGTTACAGGGCTTACACAAAATGTCTGTTGCCTTTCCTGCCCTGCAGTCTGATGAACCATTGAGGAGTTACTGGAATTCCAGAGCCAAATTCCCAAAGTCGTTGACAGCTTTTCAAAACAAAAAAAATTGAGATACCAGAAAACAGTGCTGTATTTCTACATGTTATATATTTTGCTTATTTTTAGGATGATGCATGACTCCCAAAATAGCTAGTGCATCAGGGAAGGACATTCATCCAGGGAAAGAGAAATGTTTCCAGGACATTAGACTGCTTTAGATGGCCAGAATGATACCTGTGAGGCAGACAGCAAATACAGCTCAGAGAGGCCTGCAGACTACTCTGTAGTGTCCAGAAAAAGACTGAGTGAGGAACCTTCTGAGATCCAGAGAAAGTACCTCAAAATCTTTCATATGGTAAGAAGATAGTACACTCTTAGACAGAAAGAGATAACATCTTCAGTACTTCTGATCATGATGCATTTATTTGAAAGTGTGTCTGTGTTGTTTTAATTTTCCAGGGAAGTTTACAACTGTAAATAATTTGCTTCAGATGAAATTTAATGTATTCCACTTTGGAAATATGAAATGCGTGTTATTCTTTTTTAGCCTGTGGTGAGTCTTTTACAAGTATTCTAATAGATGTTTTTCCATAATTGCTAATTATTTGAGTTTCATCTTCATAGCTTAATTTTTTTTCTCCTGTCACATCTATTAGTTTTTGATGAGTAACATAAGATTTTTCTTTTAATACATGCTTTGGAATTTTCTCACCATATGGGGATGTTTGGTTTTTGTAGTTCATTAAAATCTACAAAAATTTTTTTCTATTAGGAGAAAGCAACAAAGAGATTCTTTTTACCAAATGTGAATTCATTTGCATTTGGGGTTACATTATTGCACATCATTTAATGCAATATAGCAGTTAAATTGAGCATAAAATACTGAGAGGGAGTGTATTACTGTCCCCAGTTATATTTTGGGGAATGGAAACAATGTCAATTTAATGCTGGCTTACATAAGGGAAAATGACAGAGCATCAGTCTTTTTAACTAGGACAGACCAATATCTCTACACTGGGCTCTCTCACTCTAGTTTTTGAAAATTCCCATGGGGTATAGTTGCATATGTGAGATGAATGTAACCCTAAAGACAAAATTACAAAATCAATAATAATTTCAAATACGTTTTTGGAAAAGATACAGGAGAGTACTTAGAACGCAGGGGAGGTCGGGTTCCAGCACGCAGACAGAATAGTTAGTGGCCCTGGTTCCATATATTACCAGCAGAGCTGGCAGCAGGGTTGCGTGGCGCTCCCCGCTACAGGATGCTCTGCTTACAATTTGGCCACTTTTTCACTGTTTACTCTGAATTCACCATGCTGAGAGTATGCTCCTGGCTGATTTTTAAATTGAAATGGATCAAACCTGTCTGACATTGAGCTGGAGGAAAATACATAGCACATACTAAATAGTTTTTTCCAGTTATCCACTGGGAATCCTGTCCTTTGGACTAGAAGCTTGACTTTTGAGGCTTGTTCATGCAGTAAGGAGTACCATTTGTGAGCCCCTAGAAAATAACTGTGAATAAACATTGAAAATAAACATTGAAAAATGTCACTTGAAACCGGCTCACCAGAGGCTTGGTGCAGTTTCACTGCAAGCTTGTGCACTCAGGCTGTGGACATTTATGTGCAGAGTTCTCACGCTGTTTGTCTTTGCTGCTGGGTTGCTTGGGCTTTCCCGTCTCAGTGCTTAACTGTGAGAGGTTTCTCTCAGGGGCTTCTTTTAGTTGCTAGAGCAGTGTTTTGACTGTTAAAAAATCAGACACTTATTGAAAGCCAGAGTTGTCTCCCCTGTTCTTTTAGACCCTTTACTGGTACCCAAGTAGGAAATAACCCATCTGCTCTGGAGGTATAAGATAGTTTGAAAGTAGAGGGTACTGGAGGAATGAGTTATGGAGACAAAGGAATTAATAGGGGTAAGAAGAGAGGACAGCCCCATGGAGAGCACAGATCTCCACTTTCTTGTGGACTGTGGTGCTGAATACTATTTTTTGCTGTCAGCAAATGTCTTAATCTCCTTTGCAAACTGTGGATGCCTGAAAGCATAGAAATGATACACAGAAAGGAGAGAAATTTATGATTTATAAGTTATTTATTCAAGTAGTAGATAGTAAAAAAATTGCTAATGATCCAAGATGAAGTTTTATATTCCTTTCCATAATAGAATCTTCATATTGCAGTTTGCTGAAAGAACCCCCACATCCTTAAGATGCCACACAAAATTCTGCTTGAAAGGAAAGCTAAAAAATTAAGTGCTCAGAAGCGGAGTATTTCAAGAACGGGGGCTGACTGAGTGGTGTTAATGAGTCCTCTTATCTGTGTTGGTTATGGTACAGACTTTGATTACCTGCACACATAGATTGTTGCTGTGACACACTGCATTAAAACAACATCTTACCTCAAAAACCATGCTACCTTTGTTTTTGTACAGCTTCACCTCAGTGACTGTTTAAAACATAAGTTTGCTCCTTCTTCATTGAGAGCATACATGCTGTAATGGGGAAAATGCTTTTCATCTCCTTTTTACTGAGGAATCGATGCTGAGCACAGAAGACAAAAGGCAGATAAAGTTGTGCAAATTCATACAGTAATTCTTGCTATTGGGTGAAGAATATGTATTATTTTTAAAAATCTTTTAGGCCGTATTTCTTTTATGTTCCCTATATTGTCTTCTGGTTTTTATTGTGAGATAGAGTTGCATGAGCTCCCCCTTGTGCACGAAGTAATATTCGAAAAACCCATGGATTGAGTTTGTGAAGTTTACAGGTTGAAAAATCCCCTTTATGTTTTTCATGTAATGTCTCCAAATCCTCTAGAGTGGAAGCTTATTGAAAGTGATTTATTTTAAGGTATTTTGTATGCCGAAGCTCTTATAGATTGTGCTGCAATACTTCTGTGAAAGTCACTTTTTATCTATCTTCTTTCCTGGCTAATTTGATGTGGTAAAATATAGACTCTTTTGCTTTACTGGATTTTCAATAAGATGTAGGTACCATGTTGATTTTTATGTATTTAAATAATTGGGATGATTGTGAAAACATTATTTTTCTTTTTATCAACTCTAAATGCATTTAATGCAATTACATCATAAATATTTTATAGGGGACAGAAGGGCATAATCAAGAGTTAATCCTCAAAGTATTGCAATTTCAACATTGCCTAGCAATAAACACAATCATTCTACTTCTGATTTCCCTATATTTCAGTTTACTTTTCCTGGATGACCATTCTCAAAGGGAAAGCCTGTTAAGATATTCAATGTGTTGTCAAATGTGGACTTTGACAGAGCATTAGCAGAATTCTAAGGGAAATGTTTCACATGCTCATGAAATTGTGAGCCAAAAAAAAAGAGAGAGAGCAGGAAAGCAGGCACTGTTCTATCAAAGTGTGATTACAAGGTGTTTATTTGAAAGTTGTACCATCTCCAACATACACATGAAAACTGTGTTAAAGAGTGACTTACTTTCTTTGTGGAGGCTTTATGTAGCTGCCCAGTGATTCATGTGCATTAATTTCTATTCTCACTTGGGTTCTGCACTGGCCAGTTCTCCTATACAATATTTGCATAGGATTAAAAAATAATTCCCTTTTGTTTTCTGTTTTTGAAGTGATTGCATGAAAGCACTACATGCAATTATTTCTAAATAATGTCTTTGTGCCATCCTTACTGTACCCAGGGGCTACTCTGATATTTTGGCACCAGTGTAACATATTTGAAAGTAATTTGCCTAAGGGTCTGTTCAAATTCTTCATTTTGCTCTAGGTGAAAGTACTTAGGGTTCAATTATTATTACAGCCTGTAAAAATTTGGCTAGTGCAAAGGCTGTGCATATAGACCCTGGCAATGAGTCACATGGTGACAGCTTATGGCAGGGGGAATACAAAGAAGGGAGTATGAGATTAGTAGGAGTCTGTGAAAAATACGTTTTTCGTATGTTAGTAAGGAACTTCATAATGAAAAATGTGAAGGTCTTTATATGTCAGCAGAGCTCTTTAATGGAAACAAAATTGTTAGTAGGTCTGCTGACTTTCCTAAGTAGACTTTGCATAAACTAAATTGTTGCAGAACTGCCAGGGAAGGTTGGGTATCTCCAGTTTCAGCCAAGTAGATGATATAGAGCTGTAGACTTCCCTTCTGAATGTCTTTGTGAATAGCAATACCTCAAAGGAAATCTTGTAACACCCCATCTTCTTTTATGCAAATCAGCTCCCTGATAACATATGAAATATCTATGATTCATGGTTTCATCGTGTAGCCTGAATTTTGGAGGTCCTAATGGCAATTTCTGCTGGAAATGGTTTCTTCTACTGTACCTAATCATATGACTGAGCAGACCAATACACAACTAGCCAGAGGATCCCCAATATGAAACCTGCAGATGTGGGGAGTGGTTCTCATTTGATCTTGTACTGTACAGGAACGAGTAGCATTGCACTGTGGAGAAGGAGAATCCTTGGTCCATGTTGCTGTGTATTTACCTGTGTACATGTCAGGATAACTTAATTCTCTTCAGTACACACTTAATTAATTTCAAGGATTCCTGAAGCCCTTTCATGAATTTGGACGAAAAAAATTCCATTCTGTCTGTCTGTTTCTTTCATTGAGGAGTTTTCATTGTGGTGGTTCTAACGATAAATAGAGCTGCCTACAATGATAGTGAGAGTAGTAAGAGATGGAGGCAAGACTTCTCTTGGTGTATGATTTAAACTTTTTGGAAACAAGGGCAATATTTTTCAAGCTACAGGACCTAAAGGAATACTCTATTTTAAATTTTATCCTTGTTTTCTAAGACCAGTAATGTCAGAGTACTAAATATATGTAGGTGTGTTTCAGTTTTAAAATATAAACAAGTTACCACATTTAGCTCTTGGAAAAAGATGAAAAATGGGAAAAATAGTGACTAGTGTCCAATAACATAGTACGGTAGAGTTGTCAGCACCTAAAGAGGAAGCCTTCCTTTTCTGTCACCACTGTAAAACATTGTAGAAGCAGCTACTGCCTTGACTCAGGAATGGAACACTGAGCTTGGAAAAGTGTGTCTGCATTTGTATCCTGCTTTGAGAGCTGCAATGACTTTCTGAGTCAGTGAAAGTACCTGCAAGATCCAAGTCAGGGTTGTGTGGGTTTTATCATGAGGGAGGAGTGAAAAGCTAAAAAATGAATGGTATGGGAAAGAGAGAGACTTCCTCTGTTACCAGCAGAATAATCCATATACTCAAGTCAATGCTAGAGCTAACCTGTATGAGCCTTTAGTTTCATGACTTTTACGTCTGAATATTAATATATATGATTTCCACAGTATTTTTTTGAATGAAGAGTGTTAAAGTGTTATCATTGCTATTTTGATGCTCTCTATTTATGTTGCCTTTCATTTTCATTCTTATTTTTATTCAGACTTTATTGTAGTGTGTGTGCATTCTAAAGCCTTGAAATTCTTGTTTGTTTTGGGTACTTTAATGCAAAGCAGGGATGGAGTCCTCTGCTACAAAGAGCTTTCAGTTAGAGAAAAAATAGAGTGACTGTCAGACAGAAAATGCTGGTTTAATTTGAACATCATAAGGCATGAGATTCATGGTTGTTCCTATGTTTCTAATTAATTTTCTTATAGGAGCTTATTGTGGTCAGTCCTTGGTGTGATAATCCTAAAAGACACTGAAAGTGGAAGGAAGAAGTTCAGAAATCAATAGAAATATGCAGAATTAAGTGATATCTATTTCTTTGTTAAAATTGTATTTTGGAGGGGCTCTAACTCACTTTCAGTGTATCAGTGTATCAAGTACTAACCCATCTGACTAACCTCACAAAAGGGTTGTGGGGTGCTTGGGGTAGCACAGGGAAGGCAGTTTGGCTAAAGAGCCATTTTTCTTGTCCGACTTCTCTTGCCTAGCTGAATGAGTGTTGCTATTGTAAGTTACATAAATAACCTAAATAATGGAAAAAATAACAGAAATTCCTAGAAAATACTAAAATTTGTGAAGTACTTATTATTGTGAAATAGATGTGGGACCATCTTTCCGCAGGAGCATCACTCGCAGTTCCACTTGTCTGAGGACACAGCCAGTGTCTTCTTTGCCAGTGCTGGCAAGAGCAGTCTGAGAATATGTATTGTGGAGTCACATTTGATGACTCTCGCTTCTTGACTGTGTTTTCTTTGAGATGCTGTCCCAACCCCTAAAAAACATGCACATATGCTCCATTTGTCTCTTGCAGTTGAAAGGCAGGAAGAGTGGGTAATTATACTGAGAAAAAAGATAGTCCCTTTCAAGGTTCATGTCTTCAGATAAGTCAAGCGTATACAAGTAACACATTTGGCACTTATATTTGAAACAGCAAAAGGAATTTTTTTGAATCTTGTAATTATTTTCTCAAGTTTGGCAGAAAAATTGGATCAGGGATCTTAAAATCAGATTCTTTCTAGTCACTCATATTGTCTCTCACAGAGCATTTTGACTGCCTGTCCTGCAGTGCATGCTGGAAATTGGTATTCCACAAAGTCAATTATAGTTCTGAGCCTCTAAGAAGTAATCAATGTGTCTGATCTGATCATTTAGCAGCATCTTTTTTTCTTGTGTATGGATGACAAAAATTTGAGAGGTTAAGAAATAGTGGGAAAAAGCTGTCCAATGATTTTGTTCTTTTTCTTGTGTTAGCTAGTCAAGAGCAGAAGCCTGTTGTGCTGGCTACACACAAATAGCACCACAAGTGTCCTGTTTGTGGGGCTCATTGAGAGCCATTCCAAGTCAGAATTGCACAGGCAAAAATGTCAGCTCTCTATGGCAGAGCTGAAAATGTAATTGGGACTCTTAGCACCCGTGATGGTAAAGGAGAAAGTGCTGTTGAGGTATTTATGATTTATGACTTTCATTATTTATTCTTTTTGTGTATTTCCTTCTGAAAGAAGGCTTGGCACAAGACTGTGAATGTGTTTGATCTTTGTGTACTTTATCATCAGTGATGCAGCTGTCTTAAAATTAAAGATAGCAGTTAGTGAGGAAATACAAACACATGTAGCTGAGTAGAATAGTAGAGAAATTAAAAGAACACTTAATTTAGACTCCAAAATAAAATTTAAAAAAACCTAGCTTATTTCCAGTACAGGTTGGTACACTGCTTTTAATTAGGATTACTCAAACACACCTGTTTTCATCTTAGTTAATTAAATTATTTGTAACCAATTTGTTTAATAACCTTAAATATGAACTGGATTGAGAAAAAGGCAGTACTTTAGCAGGTGACTTATGATTATGTCTTCATAAATCTCCAATACTGCTCTGTCCATCTTCGCTCTTTATAGTAACTGACTTCAAATTTAAGAATCTGAGGAGCCTAAAGAAGCACCTTCTCTTTTCTCATGCCATTATTTCCTTGTAGCCTTTTGCAGAATGGCTCAGGTGGTTGCTTTTCTCCCAAAGGTATTTTCTGACCCAGCCCACCTTGGAGCCTCCTGAGCAGTGACTCCAGAAGCAGAGGTAGGAGAGAGTGGCTCTGCAATAGGAAGATGGCAGGATCATCAGCTCCCAGACTAAAGCACATTTGGGCCCAGGAAGCACCCAGGAAGGCTTTATGGCTGCCCTTCCACAGCAGTGACCTTCTAGTGACCTGCACCAGGGTTGCAGGGGTTTTCCTCTTCTGTGTACCCTCTCCTATGTCTCTTCTGTCAACACCCAGCTGTGTGTGCCCTCTCTTTTGTAGCACTGATGCTCCTGCTAGCCTGGTGGTAAGGAAGCAGAACTGTCAGAATCACATAAACCTTTTTTCTGGACTTAACTTTCTTCAGTTTTGGATGAAAATGAGCTTCCTGGCCAGGGCCAGCACAAACTACAGGATAGGGCCTGGGTGTGGGATTCAGGGAGGCAATGAACCACAGTGGTCCTGTTTGAGACTGCTGTGATCTGTCTGCGGCTGTAAACGTCTGGCCTCAGCACAAAGCTCTGCTGAGTCCGACAGCTATGGACTGACACTCTCTCCTGCCCCAGAGATGCCATTTCTGCCTGCATCAGCTGCACAGGAAGCAGGGGGAGAATTGGCAGGGAATTTCTTTGTCAGGCCAGCTTGCAGCTCTCTTGCACTTCACTGCTAAATTACAAAGGAATCTCTGTGATTTCAGTCTCCTGCATATAAATACAGATTTGTGTAATGTATTCCCGTTACTTCTGTAGTACACAGAGAGACAGGCAAATATTTGTTCCCCTCTCCCTACCTCCTCTCAACTGGTCTTAATTGTGTCAGAGCTAGTCTAGATTAGGGTTTTTCAGCTTGTAGTCTGCAGGCTGCTATTCCAAAGGACACTGAGAAAGAAACCTGAGAAATACCTATTGTCACTGGCTGAACAAGGTTCCTTATCTTGACTGACAAAACTAGCGATCCACAAGGTAAAGGAGCCTGACAACTCCCCTTCCCTTTTGTTTCCCCTGATTCAGTTCAGATTCTGCTCAGTGTCACTGTGCTGCTGTGCATTCCAGGACGATGTTGGAAAACCTGTGTTGACAAAACTGTAACAGTAAGGTTTCTGGCATTCCTTGTGCTGTAAATATATAGCCACTGCCACAGCAGTGCAATAGATATTACACAGCCTGTGTAATAGAATTACTCTCCTGTTTTCCTGGTATACTGGTCCGAACTGGGGGAGAGGAACCCGGGGGCTACCTTGCTAGAACTCCTGAATGGTACTTAGTCTGTTCAATTACTTCAGTGTTCCAGTCAATGTTCTTGAAATGCTGTCTTTTTTGTTTTATACTACTCTGCTGTGTGTTTTGGGGTAGACAACCTGGATTTCTGCCTGAAAAGTGACCTTGTGGCAGTGCAGACACTGGACAATCTGCAATAATACTGGCCTTCAATATACCAGAATTTCCTCAGGGCAGGGTGCTTTTTCCTTTCCCCAAGACAGTCTCCTATCCAACTGTCATGGAGAAGATTCCTACATTATTACAGAAATCTCAGAGTTTTTTAAACACAAGTTAGCTGTGAATACTCTATGTACATTCAGTATTTCTGGCAAACTGATTTGGATTACAGTAAATAAATTTCTCTGGAACAGCTTTTTCACACTATGATTTGCTTAATGTGGTGCAACAGTCGTTATCCTTTACACAACCCACTAAGAGTCGCTAAAGAGTCAATTAAACCAAATAAGATTTTGAGATTATGTTTAGAAAGGGGGTGAGTGGTTGACAGATGGCAGGGACAGAATTTCAGCTGGACAAAACAATACTTTTAGCAATAATATGAAAATCAATGCCAACATTGAAGAGAAATGGGGAAAAGGGGATAAACTACAAAATACATGCTTACATAAATAGATGCTCTTCCATTTCACAAGGACGGGGCAGGTTCTGTGATATCCCTAAAACCCAGACATCACAGAATTTACATAGCTCGGGCTACATGCTGAGAGAGGTAAAAAGAGGTCATCTCTTTCAGAAACATGCTATGGTGAATTGAGATGTAAAGAGATGTGGTTAGCTAGGGAAAATGTCAGGTAAAGTAATTTCACCTCTCCTTACCAATCTTGGGCTAATTACTGCAGTGTTCTGTGTGCATTTGTGGAGCCAGTTTTTTTCTCAAGTTGCAATAAAGATTCATTTAGCAACAGAAGCATCTCAAAGTATGTTTAGAAATGTCTGTCCCTCACTAGTTTATCAGGGAAGATGAGCTGAATTCAAAATAAGAAAAAATGTGAACAGGCATGGTTTATATAGTAGCAAGTTAGGCAGCGGCAAACTCTGTAGAAAGTTAGAAAGAGAGAAGAAGCAAATTTGCTAATATGAAATATTTACTATTTTCCAATTGAAATCATATTTTGTTGTAATTGAGAGGATTACTCTTTAGAAAGAGTAATTAATTAAAAGTATTACTCTTTTGCTATTTAATTGGAGAATATCTACTGTTCACAGAGATGCACTTTTAGTTAATGTTGATATTTTATTTACTGATTATTGCCAATGCATTATGGAATTAATATGAAAAACAGAACATATTGATCTGTCTTGTTCAGCTCAATAATTTGATTCCAAATGCCTTTGTATGTTTTTAATCAATACCATTACTGACACTCTGTCTAAAGAACACTGAATGAACTGATTAACTAATACAGCAGTTATGGTTTCTTTTCATGCTAGTTAAATGTGTGAGACTGCAATTGGATTTTACCATAAAATGAAAAGAAAAGCCCTTATCCTACACAGTCTGAGAAACTTGGATGAGATAGGGTAGGTAGCATGGTTGAGCTCATCAACACCCACCACTTTGACAAGCTTTTTGTAGACATCAAGGGAAATAGAAGTTTTAAGGAAGATAAGAAGGTTTTTTTGTGGATATTTGTCAACAGCAGAATGCATATCTTTTCCACTGACACACAAATATGTAAATTAAACCAGTGCTTGAGGGTTTTTTTTATGTTTATGACAGAAGACTTAAAACCATTAAAGTAGAGAAGTACCTGGCTGAAAGAAGAATGTTTGTGCTTTTTGTAAAACGCATTCTGATCAAGCCATCAGTTTGGGATTTCTTTCCTCTATTTATTTTCATATACTGCAGAAACAACCATTTACCTTTTTAGGAAACATATTCCATGTAGATAGAAAACATCAATATAGATGAATAAAAATCTCCTGGGAATTAGGATACTGGAAGGTGTTGCACTGGATATTGTTATCTTATTTCTTCTCAGTTTCATTTCTAGCAAAAAATGATTTCTGAAAAAGATGACAGGAACAAGAAAAAGAAGTCGATAGGGAAGCTGAACTCTGAGGCTCATGTGCTGCACTCCTTCAATGTTTCTTCATTTCATGTACTTTGACACAATGCACTGTCCTGAACTTGGAGAACAAGGAACATGAAATCACCAGAAGAAGCATAAAACATGTTTATATTAACTTCTCTTGCCCACTTGCTGGAGGCTTTACCTTGTTGCTGACCTCCCTAGGGAATTCAGAAGGTAGCCTTCAATGTCCTCTAGCCCTGTCTCACTTTGATGACTCTTTCTTTCTGTGTTAAAAATCATTGTAAAGTTCCCAGCATGAATTTGTAGACACTAGACTTCCAGGATTCCAGTTGCAGCATTCAGCAATGTTTTCAGTTGCTTATTCTCATCATTTGTTGAAGTTGTGAGTAGACACTGTTGTCCCCATTTTACCATGGAGAGGTTGAAACACTCAGAGGTGCAATGCCTAGTAGGTCACACAATGCATAAACCACTGTCACCCAGGAGGCAGTGGTCCTCTTGCCTCACTTGGGTAGCGTTTTGGCTACACTGAAGTCAAGAATTTTGCCACTAATTTTAACAGATTCACAATTTCACACATAATTCACACTCCATCCAGGTTTTGGTGCCCTTATGAAGTCACATAATCTAAAATTTCAGTACCTCATCCTCAGAAGGCAGTTCTGGCATCTGGATGTAACTGAAACCTAGGAGAGCTCATTCAGTCCTGTTTTCTAGACAAGAGTACCTTCTGGGAATCTTGAAGGTGGGAGATACTTGCCAAAGTTAAAAAGGTATCTAGAAATAAGTGGGTTAAATCCTCCAGAAGCTCACTAATCTTCAACATCCCTTCAGTGCATCTTTTGAATAGATAGTGTGTGCCTAGAGCATGCGTAAGAGACAGGCCTTAAAAACTGGTAACCTTGCTGCCTAATATTTATTGTACTTTTAAAGTCTTTGTCATTATAGCTTGTTTCTAAAGAAGTAAGTAATTTCAGGTAAGCATACTTTTAAAGCTGTGGATACTAAGAAACTAATAGTTTGCATAAGAGACAAAAAAAATGTTTTATTATTTCGTAGGTTAAAGAAATGCAGGAGCAGAGAAACCCTGACAACACTAGCTTGAAACTTGTTACAATAACTGTAGTCACCCCTCTATCAGAATATTGAGAATGCTCGCAGCAGAGTTAGCATTTTCTGACATTTTATTCAATGCAGGCTGTGTAGTTATAGCAGCTGTTTCATTGTAGCAGGAAAGGAGAAAAATGACAGGAAAATAAGACGTCATTACCCATGTTCTGGGGGGCTTTGTGCACTGGTCATAGTCTGTTTCAATATTCTTTTTGCCTTTGACATTCACAGTGAAGTGTCATTTTTGATAATGGCTGAATCATTTTGTGTTAAAAGGAGGGACATTTATAGTTTGTCAAGGAAACATTGTAGAAGTGTTAATAATGTGAATTCAATGTAACTTCCTAAAATAATTTTGGTACATTGAATATTTGAGAATTTAAAGAACACATTTTCCTGTTTATGCTATTAAACAAATGTAGATTACTAAAGAAAAGCAATTTTAGAGTGTAATTTAAAATACAGCATAGTCTTCACATTGTGTTACATTTAAAGGATATAGATTTTAAACCAGTCATCATTACTCTGAATATTTTGATAGTAGCCCATTTGCTAACAGTATTCAAAGCATTTTACAAAGATAGAAATTATTAGTATTCCTCTTTCCAGAAAGGGGAAAATGATTAGGTGATTTGTGTAAGGTCATGCAGTCAAAAAAAACCAGAATAAAACTGAGCTGTCTTTAACCACTGGTCCTGACAATTTCTACTAGGCTATTTTGCTTGGTTTACATAGTTTGTGGTTAGATTGTGGGGTTTTAGATTACAGATGCTATAGCTTTATGGAGCTCAGAAGTTTTTTTAAATTTGGTTATTTTCTTCCCTAATTTTGCCAACACCCTGTGACTGTGTGTTCATCCATTCATACCTTGCCATTCTTGCCATTTTGCTGTTTACAGATGTTTGTTAAGAAATGAAAATAGTTACCTTCTCTGAGCATGGGTGGCTTGAAGATTCTTTGGTAGTACAATTTGAGACTGTCTAGACTGGTCCTTTTAAAACAAGTGATCTTCTTGGGTAATTTGTCCTTTGTTAGTTGACAAGTATTTGCTAGTGGGTAAGTCCCCTACAGACCTGGTATGAGGTCAGTCATTGTCAGTTTTGGACTTTTCCGGCTGGGAGATGTGAGCAAGTACTTTGCTTTTTGGCTGCCAGTGCTGTCTTTTGAAGCACAGACTGCTTCTCCCAGCTGTTGTGTATGTTTGTGGGGAGAGTGAAGAGGAGAATGAATTGTTTGTAGCATGATAGGAGTGACGATTGCATTTCTATTTCCATTCTTTTTTTGTCTTCTGAAGGAGTGTGGTGAGTCTCCCTGTATGGGCCATTCATCTGAGAGCTGGACTTACGATCCTTGTGCATCCCTTCCAACTAGAATATACTGTGATTAGCACTGTGATTAAATATGACTGCGTGAGTGTGACCCAGAGCTCAGTCCTGGTATCCAGGACTCAGACTATGTCCCAGTTCTCAGACCATGTCACAGCCATCAAAAGTCCCCACGGCAGGGAGTGTGTGCCAAGGTTTCTTATGCACTGTGCACCCTCAGGAGCTAGAGGTTATGACATAGATTGTTTTCTGATAAAAAAACAGTCTGTGTGATTGTTTTATTTCTGTCAGTACACCAGCATATTCTACATACGGCTACTCCAGAGGTCCAGTATAGGTTAATATAGTCAGCACAGAATATTCTGTGTTGGAAGGGACCCCCAAGGATCGTGAAGTCCAGCTCCTAAGTGAATGGCCCGTATGGAGATTGGCCTGCAACCTTGATGTTATTAGCACCATGCTCTGACCAACTGAGCTAATCTCAGGGGAACTCCTAAAATATTGATTACATTTTCTTTCAAATTTTGACAAAAATTTGTTCTGAAGGACCTTTTTATGATGAGATTTTAATTCAGCTGTTTCTCTCATGTTCAGCAATCTGCATTCATTTGTTTTCCCTGTATTATCCTAAAAGAGGTTGGTGCAGTCTGCATAGACACTCTTCCACTGGAAATAGGACCAGTGGAGTTAACTTCAAGACACTCCATCCAAGACTGCTTTCCAGCTGAAAATGCACTCCAAAAGCTGTGATACTGTATGCTCAGCTTTATCCTTGTTATATAGTTATTCTGTAGTGCTGGAAATAATGGCCTGTATTGGAAAAAGAGTCACCTCTACACCATCTTTGGAACTGTTATCTGTGCCTTTGGTCCAAAGCAACACAAATAGATGATACTACAAAAAGCTTGAGAAAGAATGGTGAGAGTAGAAGTGGGAGGTATTGTGTGGGAGAACAGTGAGTACTCTGGCTAGTTGTCAGCTGTATCCTACTGGCTGGCTATGATTTTGCCAATGTTGTGGGAATGGGGTTTTTTGTAATTTTTTTTTTCTTCCCATGTGAACCAGATAGGGCACTAGAAGCCTTTTGGGAGACGTATACAAAGATATTCCGTAATATCAGACAATAATGTCAGTCATCAGGAGTCATTTGGAACTAGTAAGAGCTAAAGATGCTCTACTCCCTGAGATATACTTAGGAGAATCAGATGCTATGGGCCTGGTTCAAAATTCATTGAATCAATTAGGGACTTCCTAGTGATTTCAGTGGGATTTGGATTAGACCATAAATCACCAATAGTGGTAAATACTGAGGATGTAAAACAAACAGACCTCTCTTAGTGATGTGGCTGTTGCTGCTGACACCTTTCAACGTGTGTGTGGCTTTTGTCCTTTGTTTGTTCTGGATCCCCTTTGCAGCCAGCTGGAAAACAAATGTCACTTGAAATTCTTTTCAGTTCCTCAGTTGAAAATGAAGGGATCAACAGTAGTGCACAGGTTTATCTGATCGCCCTGGTAACATGCTGTGGTTAACTCCAATCAATACTGAAACTTGTTCTCTGTTCAGAGATGAGCTACACTGAGGTCATGTGAAAAAAAGTGATTCATTGGCTTTTACTTTATTTCACCTTAATTCTTTGCAATAGACATATCCTATGCTTGCATTGAGAATAGTAAATTAAGTTCCCTTCATCACTTGATTTTATAGATCCACATTGCTGTAGATCTAAAGCATTTATTCATATGTAAAGGCTCAGAAATATCCCTTTACAGCTATTTAACAAGGGGAATGGAAAAATCTATTTTTTAAGAGATGTTCTTGGATTTTATTAAGCAGATTCAAATAAGTTGACAGATATGGATCTCATGGTAGGTCACTATTTTTGTTGTTCGTTTTATTATTTATTTGTCTGCATATTGCTCAGTGATGTAAGAAACACTAAAATAAATACAGGCCTTGCCCTGTAGTTTGAAATCTAAGGCCTATTTCTCCACAGATTAAATGTGTGCATAAAATTATACACATGAATAGACCTATTTAAATCTGTGGTATTGCTCTCATGCATAAATATTTGAATCTTGAAAGGAATGGAGGCTAAAATTATTACTTTCTCTGCTTCACCCCAATTTAAATAGGGAGTTTTGTGATTGGCTTTGTGAAGGGTTTGTTTGAATGGCTCAAATGTGAATCCGTGAATGTACAGATAGGGAGTTTGACAGTGTTAATGCTAAAAGCCTTTTTACCACAGTTGCTCGTAATGATTTTCTGCTTTCCCTTACCAACACCAGCAGCTTTACCTTCTCCAACCTCCAGACCCGTATGACCTCCTGCCCTACAGGGAAGATCAGCAGGTCGTAGCAAACTGTGTGTGGTATTGCCGTGTTGCTTTATCTCACAATGAGGGAAAGCTAAGAGCAGTTACACTGGTCACTCCTGTGGCCAGGAGATGAATAGTAGTTTGTAAACTATTCTAATTGGCTTGCTTATCTGAGCTCTTTGCCTGATAACTTTTCCCTAATTCAGAAGTCTTGAAAAATGGGATCATGAAGGACCTCTGTTCCACATGTATATACTTTAGTTTCATTGATTCTTCAAAGTTACCAGGATATGTTAAGAAGTCAATTAAACACTATCCTCACTCTCTGCTGTTTTACAGGAAGAGCTACTTTTATTCTTTTTTAAGTGCTTTCTAAGCAATCCATAATGAAAGAACCAGGATTGTAAAGATTCACAAAACAATTCTTGGTCTTTAGCCAAGCTGTGACTGTCCCTTACAGAAAGCACTTTTTTTCTGATGGGAAGTTGTTGCTGGAACCCAGTGTGGCGTGACCTGTTCTTGATTAATATATGTCACGTGTGACTCATCTCCTGTTCATTTCCAAGAGCTTACAAATGGACTTTTTCTAGGAAGATGTTAAGCTGACATCTGTATTTTTTCAGCTTCTCCTTTTCCATATTTCTGTCTTCAGCTGCCTTCCTTAGACCCCAAGAGTGGCTGCTGATGGTTTCGAGATGGATGCAGCCCTGTTTAAATTTCTTCATGCTCTTCAAGTTTCCTGCATGAAATTCTGCAAAGCCAATCTGAAAACAGCTAATTTATGGTTTTGGGTTTTTTTCAAGGTTGAAATTTTACTCCTATCATTCTACTACTTAGGATATTAACCATCTCTCTGCCACTGATCTTTCTATTGAACGTTGATTAAAAATAAATCAAAAGTTTCTGGCCTTCCTGAACCGTCTGTAAATAGATTTCCCTCTGTTAAACAGTAGCTCAACACTGTTTGTTTTCTTTGTTTTACTACTAATGTACTTGTGCAATATTTTCTTACCTCTTGACGTGTCTTGGCAGGTCTATCTCATTTTATACCTTTGCTTTTCTAATTCTGTCTTTTGTTGTTCAATTTATACTTGTTTTTTCTAGACTTACTTTATACTTACTTTCTCCTCTCTGTGTATTTCCTTGTTGTGTGTCAGTGAAGAGCTCTTTCTTTAGCTGTCTTTACTTCACCTTCTAGTTAAGTTCTAGTATATATTGCATGTATGATTAATACTGTTTCTTTAAGTAACTGCTGGCTCCGATTAACTCCTTCTACCTCACACTTGTTCCCCCATGACCCACTCCAGCAATATAGCTAACAGTATTCTGTTTTTATGGAAACTTTCCTTCCTAGTCCATTGTGTGTGCTTTGATGCTCTTTCTTCCTTCTGTAAAGTTCTGGCATTGGATCGTTTCACTGGATCACCTTCACCCAAGTTACATTCCGTCTTTGCAGCTGATCCTTCTGCATTGGTCAGGATGTAGGTGACCAAGCCTTCCTGCTGTTTCTGCAGATTCTTGTGCTGTGTCTTTCACCTTGTTTTTTTTCTGTGCTTTTGTGTTGAATCAGATTTCTTCCAAATGCTGTCTTGTATTCTGTTTTGATTAAGTTGGGAGATTAATTGAAAAATCTTCATCCATGTTCAATTTTTCACCTATTAGTTTATGCATTTTTGTTGAAACTTAATTGAAACTCCAAAGAACAAAAATGTGCATTTGTTTTTGCTAGTCTATTCCTCTAAATATCTCCTATATTTTTGTCTTACACGTTTTATCTCTCCTCTAAGTATATTCCTAACTAGAATTAAAATCTGGAAGCTAGATTGAGGATATTGTAGCTGTTTGATATTGCTATTTAATGGTTTTGTTTTCATTAGAGGCATCTTTGAAAAGATTTTTGCTATTCTTTGCCTATGTTAACTGCAAATATAGACTAGAGCAGATTCCACATAGTTCCAGAAACCAAGAAATATTGAGGGATGTGCTAGTGCTCTTCTGGCTGGACAGAAATGTTTGGAACTTAAATGAGTTTATGAAAAATTGTTGTCTTATTAAAGGAGAAAAATCAGGAATCCCATTTTAATTGTATTGATAAGCCTTTTCAGAGGCTTCTTGTAAGGTATGAATAGAAACCAAAAACTTGGTGTTGGTTTCCATATACAGGCCTCCATGTTAAGATTATTGATTTTTGTCATATGCTTCCCTCATTTTCCCCTTCCCAGCTGACCCATAGTTTCCTTGTGCATTCTTAGCTCTTAGCTCTATTTGATAACTGCAAGGACTTTGTCGTGTCATTAAAATCCCGTGGGAGCTAATGGACAGATGCCCAGTTTAAGGATACCGATACCTGGCAACACAGAAGTACATGGCTCATGTTTCACCGTACTTTTGCCCTGGCTATCTTGGCTTTGCCCTAGGGGTGTGAGGGGACCGTGGCTGCCACGGGCCAAGGTGCAGAGTCTTGCCCTTGTGGGAGAGCTCTGCTCAGCCTGATCTGCTGTGGGCAAGCCCTGAGTGCCAGCCAAAGTCAGCCCTTGTGTCGTGTCTCCTGACATTGCACACTCACAGTGAATTTGGTCCATGCTGTTAACTACCAGGCCCAACAAGCCAAAGGTGTTCCTTTCTTTCTGAGGTGGCTGCGGGAGTTTGATTTTGTTCTCCTTTGTCTCCATTTCTACTGTCCTTTAACCTTCTGCTTTCCCTTTCCCTCTGTTGTGCCGTGTGCTCCCTGTCTCCCTCTTTCACCTGTTTGTTACGTCTGTTTTCCCATTTCTCTCATCCCCTTCTCTCCTTCTCCCCTGTAGAGTCCTGATGATCTTTCCTTTCACTCTTCCCTTTGTAGAACCAAACCGCTTGCTTTGTTCTTTCCTTTTCCTTCACCAGCCCCTTTGTGAAGGTCCTTGCCTGGGTCACTGCAAGTGGCCTGCATGCCTCTGCATTTCAGAGAGCGGCTATAAAAGGGTTGCCAGCTCAGCCTGGTGATAATTTAGAAAACACAGACAGTGGAAGAAGAGCTCTATCTCCATTCCTGTTTCTTGTGCCCTGCTCTAAGGGAAAAAAGAGCTGAATAGAAAAAGGTGCTGAAGAAGGAGAGAATTTCCGTGGTGGGGGCTGAATGGCAAAGCAGAGGCGTGTGGGGGAAGGCTGTTATGCGGGGCAAAGAGCTGACTATGCCTGATCTGGTGTGGTGATCTCTGAGCTAAGAGCTGATTTATGCCTGACTGAGCTCAGATCTGGTGTGACGTTCAGCCACTGCCCATTTCTTTAGTACTTCGCAAAGTTTAGCACAGATTTGTTATTCATCTTCCCTATCATGTCACTGTTTTAATTTGCTGAGCCTCAACAACCAAGTTTGCCTTTAGGATGTGTTCAGAAGCTTTTTATATATTCCTATCTCCTGGGCAGAGTTTGGACATCCACATTATTCTTTGTTATTACAACTTTTTTGTTCATTTTTTTACTTTAGTCTTTATTTTTCTGGTCGATCTTAAAAAATTATTTAATTTCATTTTATTTTTCAGACACCTCTTATTGATCCTCACATCTCACATCATCCTACTAAAACCATTACACAGGTAATAGAACATAGGTGTGCTGTAGAGGCAGGCCATTAAACAAATGGAAATAACTATTTCCAACAGTATGGTATGGATCTGCTGAAGTGATGCTTTCTGTTAGATGTGAGAAGTACGTGAAACTTAAAATCCCGAATATATACTACATCGCTCTACAAATGTAAGCCTCTGTGCAAGAGGACTTTTAATTTGGGAAAAAGAGCATTTGTGTTTTGTTTAGCAGAAATACAGAGATTCCAGAAAGTTTAAAATCTGTGTGTCTTGGTCTTTCTTTTTCTCCATGATCACCAAGGTTCCTTCAGAAAAGATCCTTAGAGCTGGAAAGATCTTGCGGAATACAATTCTGTCCCGAACTCCTCACATGATAAGAGATCGTAAATACCATTTGAAGACTTACAGGTGTGTGAGCTGGTTGTATAGTGGTCTCTGAATTTTTATGCCTGCCATTCTTTGATTTGTCATTTATGCCTTGCCATACTTCCAGGTCTCAAAAGGTCTGAAATTATTCTGTGATGCTATTTGAGTTGGATGTTATACAGTCTTTAATGGGCCTAGTAAATCCTTTCTGAAGTAATTTGACTAGAAATTGAGTCTGTGATTGTGAACAGAGCATTCACATACAAACACTCTTCCAAAGCATAGTTAATAGCACAGTTAGCTGGAATATTCTGTGTAGTACTAAGTTAAAATGTAGATTTTTGTATATCAGAAAGAGATAACAGAAAAGTTCATTAATATATTAGGTTCCTGGACTGATTGCTACAGCAGTTTGCTCACTGTGGCATTCTGAAAATTCACCTGGTGAGAAACATTCCTGATGCAGATCTGCTGCTCTATTTAATTTTTTTTTTCAGTGTATTGCCAGGCTCTCTTATTTTCCTGCTGGTGGCAGCACAGTCTTGCTGAAGTGGGATAACAATGGCACTTGTAGAATAGAAATCTTCCTGCAAGGTGTCAGGATCTACCTACTATTGGCTTAAGAAACGATCAGTTTGTTTTAGGGTCTAATGTTTAAATCAAATACCTAGTACATTATTCAGAGTGTTTTCAAGTAAAAATTATTTTAAAATCTCTGAGTGTGTCTTTTTCTAAATAGTAAATCAATATGTTGCTGATGTTCATTTGAAATAAATGCATTTATTTTCCATATTTCAGCCCAAAATGTATTTAATATACAAAGGTATTTGGCACTTGAGAGTTGATTCAATAATATGTCACAATATGACATTGCTTATTGGTCTAGAAGAACAAAAGAGCATATATGATAAGTGAAGAGCAGTGCTGGTCCAAACAACGGCGCCATTTTCTCTTGCACAGAACTGGGAAAACTCTTACTGTTCTGCTGAGCTAGAGAGTGTTACGATAAAGAATTTTACTAAGTGACCATGTGGCTTTTTGCTTTTTTAACCCTCTTTGTGTGTTCTCCAGAACTTGAGACCTGCTGTTGTCTGCCTTTGGGTCAGTCAGGAGGTGCAAGGTTACCAAGACCTCACATGAGAGAGCCTCAGGAGCACTGTGCCAAAACCAGTGTCTCCAAATACTGTGTGACAGAAGTTTGGTTACAAATGCAGTAACTCATAGCACTCACTCTTCCTGTGGAGGCTGCATTGGCATAACTTTTACAGTATTAAATTATTGTTTTCTTGCAAGATAATGAAAAGCATGAGGCTTTTGGTATCCCATGGTATACAGAGGTTTCTTTTGAAAACTGAGCTGGAGGTTGTTGCACAGGTGCTATAGATTTTGTACCAGGTGTCACAGGCTCATTTGATCCTCTCAACTCTGCATTTCCCAAAACATTTGTTTTGCTAAGGTGATCCTCTCAAAACTGGACACCTTCACTGGTATTTCAAGCATGTGCATGTAGATGGTGACATGGGGTTTTCTGCAGGGAGATTTGACTAAGTCAATACAGAGTTTAAGATATCACTGTTGGCAGTCACTTTGTGCAGTCTCTCTCTTGGCTAGCTTCCTTTTCATTCCTGTCTATCTGTCCTTCAGGCAATGCTGTGTGGGGACAGAACTAGTTGACTGGATGATGCAACAAAGTCCTTGTGTCCATTTACGAACCCAGGCTGTTGGCATGTGGCAAGTACTGCTGGAAGAAGGTGTTCTTAACCATGGTACGATAAAGAAAATCAGTATCTGACTAAAATATGGGCAGTGTGTGACATCAGCACCTCTGTAGTTCTTTTTCATTAAAAAGAAAGAGATCATGAGCCCAAAAGAAATGCCACAGAGCAGCCTGTTCACTCATAAGTGCAGGTGCAACACACAGGCAGTATTATTTGAATCTTGCTACCAGTATACTTTTTAAACTTACAACCATATTGCATCATAAATGAATAATTTATAATGATAGCTCTAATTATACATAGGAGTACACTGGCTTGTGCTTATATTGTTAGAACTGGGTAGCACTCAGGCCAAAACCAAGAGGTGTGTTACCATACATAAAAGTAACCTTCATCGAAGATTTGCAGTATTTAAAAGTGAATACTTCTAATTTGAATTTGAAGTATTTAGAAGTGAAGTTTGCTCAGATCCATCATTTTGGAATGATTTTGATTGGTTTTGGAGGGGTTCCCAAATTCAGCACACCAGATATTCCAGTGCAGAAATCTTGGATTTTATGTTAGCTTTCTGATTGCATTTTACATTGACTTTCAGTGTCCACTTGGCAGGATTTAGTTGGTAACAGGATATTACAGCACTCAAAAGGGTAGGTTTCTAAAGCAATATTAATATTTGAAGCTTTGCATGTACATTTTTATTAAATGTAGAAGAGCAGCTCTATTACAGCAAACTTGCATTTATCATCTGTTCCGCTTCCCATATCCCAGGGACAAATTTCCATACTGGGAAGGCAGATTGTTTCCACTGCTCCCTTACCCTAAGGGCTCTGACTTGAATTCCTGCCATATATTCCCTTGAACTCACCAGGGCAAGTTGTATCACAGCATCCAGCTCAACACATCACTCTGACTTGCTTGGACGACTGAGGGTTTGTCCTTTGCAGTATCATAATGTTACTTTAGAGGTCTTGTCTTGGCAATTCTTCCATTAAGTTATTCCACCAGGACACAAGTCAATGAACTTGCCCCTAGGATTATACTTCGAGGATGCACATTTCTGCCACATCACAAGGAGTTTAGTTGTTTTTACTACCTTTTTTCAGCCTGTCTAAACATGTAGAGCAAAGTGTTTGTCCTGGAGAATACCTCTTAGAAATTCATAGTATAACCATTTCCCCCAGTGTAATTTGTTTGATTAAATGAAATAGTTTGAAACAGTAAGAAAACAGAACTAGTTAAAAAACATGTACACGTGTATACCTGTGTTTATACACAACCACAACACTTAATTTGGAAAGTATTTGTAGTACACAATTTAAAAGTGTACCCTTCAAGCTACATATCTTGGACATACATGAGAAATAGTTTCATGCTCTTACAGTTCTTCTGTAGCGTTCTTTCCCTTCTTAAATAATCTATCTGTAACAAACATGATACTACACAGATTTCTACAAGGTTTGCTTCGTTGAGGAACATTCAGTATTTGATGTGTTATGTTGTTTTCAGTGGACCAGGAGCACCACTTTCAAGACAAATACTTATTTTATCGATTTTTGGATGATGAGCGTGAAGATGCCCCTTTGCCAACTGAGGAAGAGAAAAAGGAGTGTGATGAGGAGCTACAGGATACTATGCTGCTTCTGTCTCAGATTGGGCCAGATGCTCATATGAGGATGATTCTCAGGAAACCGTAAGCAGAATAATGAGTTAATATTATGGGTCTTCCTTGTGGCATGGAAACAAGAGAAACCTACATTGATTATCAGTCTTTTTTTCAGCCAGCTTTATAGTGACTTCAAAGCAACCAGTATAAACTCAGTTTGACCCTCCATTGAAGACAAGCATTAAGCAGGTAGGGTTTAGTGGCCACGGCAGGCATATTTTACTGCTAATTAAATGCACTGAGAATAAGGAATAGCTTAAGTTGACCTTCACTGAATATTTACTTGTAAGGGGCCATTCAAGACTGGCAGGTACACAAGGCTGGATCCTGCTACCTTGAGGCCATTGGCAAAGTTTGTTTTTGCTATGGGACAGGAGTGGGCCCTGCCTACAGTGTGAGAACATTTTTCATAGTAAAAGATTCTTGAATCTCCTAACTCAAGTGCTTGTTCCTGTTCTGTTTCCTTTCTTGGCTTCATTCTTGTTTAGATCATAAGCTCGTTTCGACAGCACTTTTCCAAACACTTCCTAAAAGCATTGAATTTCAAAATGTGCCATCAAACACTTGTGCTTATAAAAACAAGAAACACTGCCATGCAGCAATAGTTTCAAAGTATACATTCTGTTTCTTCTCTTTATTAGGGATCTAGTCAACACAACCAAAGGAGCTCTTGCTCCCTGTTGCACAAAATACGTGGACAAGCCCGACTGAGAGCATGGTGTTTCCATACACCCTTAGTGAGTCATGGAATTGAGGTCTTGCTTCTTTGCAGACATGTCCTGTGCCTTTCCGCTGAGGAGCAAAAGTGAGCTTTTGCACCTCTGAGCAGACACCAGTCACTGGAGACTTAGCAATGCTGGGTGAGCAGTGAGTCTGCTGGGTCCCTGCTTCTCTTCACTCTCTCCTTTGCCTCAGGCCAAGTGAGCAGGTCATCTCTTGGAGAATTTCCCTTTAGGTTGTCGTGGGTTTTGGCTGCCTACTACATTTGCTTTCCACAACTTCCAGAACAGCAGGATAAGTAAGTTTACACTAGCAGGATACATATTGATTATCATCCTGACTGCTTACAGAGAGCTGAAAGGCTGGAAGGATGCTGTGGAAAGTACTGCTCTTCTCTCTGTGTTGTCCCTTGCACAGCATCACCTGAAAAAATACTGGTAGGAGATTTTTCATGGAATAAAGTGAGGAGAAAGAGGTTTTCTCAAGACTGATATTCATCTGACATCTTTCCCTATCCCTGAAAGTGCTCATTTCTGCAGCCCTTTGCTCACTGAAGTAACCTTGTACTGCCAGGGACCATATTAACTACCGTTCTAGTATTGAGTTTACATACATAATGGTTTTGTTAGTTGAAAATCCTCCCTGGACTGAGCTGTAGCAAAGCTGTTAAAATCTGCATGAATCCTCAGAGTCCTGCTAGTTTTGACTAGACACTGTTACAGCTGCCAAAAGTTCAAAGGAATTGTCAAGGCTTCAGAGATGCTGACTCCAGCTGACCTGAGCAAGACCCACAATTTTCAAACCAACACAGCTGCATTTTATAAAGTAACCATTTCCAGAGAGGTTGCAGAACTCAGATAATTACCCTGAAAGAAATAAGACAATATTCTTTGATGAGAAGATTACTTTGAGAATTTGATTGTATAATGAAGCTGTTGCTTTGAAAGGTACTTTCTATTGTTCAAAATCTGAAAATCTCTAACAAAAAGTGTCACTTGTTTTGACAGCCAACTTAAAAAATTCTCTGTTTATTATATTAACTGCAGCATTTTAACTGTCAAACTGTGAAAGAATGTTCTATAGTTTAAAAAACAGAATAGAGCTCAAGGAAATTTTTGGCAGGCTCTTGTTGCTATTGTGTTTTTTTTTTCCTTTGGAAACACATATACTGAATGTGAAAATAGCTTTTTGTGAAGTGGCAAACAGCTCTCTGCTCCTTATAATGGCTGGAGCACAGGTGCAGACCTTGCTCAAGTCCCTGTAAAAATTACTGTAGAATTAATACAGCTCCTCCTTAAGTGTTTCCCACTTCAGTATGAAAATATGTCCTGATGGTAAACCCTAATTTAATAGGATGCTATAATACAAAGCAAAACACCATAATAACAGGAGTCTTTAAAGGAAGAATTGTATTCATCTGACAATAGTATTTAGCTCAGATAATATTATGGATTACATTATTTTTTTTAATGCCCTAGCCTAAAGTAAGTTAGCAGTGTGACTGAAATAATAAATCTATGTTATATATTTTTGTTGGTTTCACTTAGCACATTTCTTTCTTAGTAGAGAGCATTTGACACTTAATCACGATGTTAGGGGTCTCTGATCTTTTCCCTTGTTCTTATTATCTGAGATTTTTCTGGTTAGCTGTACAATAAAAATAATCAATGATACTGCTTGGACATACATGGCTTATCAATGGCAAAGTACTATGTTATTGTCGACATCCTAGTCACAGAGAAGCTCAATGTCTCTGACCTTGGCAAATTCTCCAAGCACTGAACAGTTTTTATTGATCACTTAATATCACCTGAGTTCTGTCCATTAATGTGTACCCTCGTTCCCTACCTATTCCATTTATTATCCGCTCTATAACCAGCTATTGCTGTTAGAATGTGTCCCCTGCAGAAACTAGGTCTTTACACAGCAGGATCCTACAAATCAACATCAGTGGGTCACCACACAGGTTTTAAAGACACAGTGATGCTTAATATCTCTCCACGTGACATCTGCAGGAGCAGAAGTAAAGACTAGGTACAGATATCCGCTGCAGATTGTCATTCCTTCCAATGGGCTAACATAGGACGCAAATGGACATGCTGAAGGAAGAGTGTGTCCTTGTGTCTTTATGATAGAGATCTGATATAGTAAGACATCATCCTTTTATGTTTTAATTTAACGTAGAAATTTCTTAATCTTTTACACTATGTTTTCCAAGACATACTACTTTTGCAAGCATGTAATAAAATTAAAGTTGCTACTTCCCTATTATTTGTTAAAATCCTTACTTTTTGTTTGCTAGCTAGTACTGGCTTAGTTTTATGCTGTACTTAATTAAGCTGCCTTGCATAAATCACTAGGAGTGTCAGCCTTGTAATTTCAAGCCAGGTTCAGAAACAGTAGAGTATTTTGAGTCACTAGAGGGCATAGCAGTACCAAACCAGTTACAGGTTTTTCCTTAACAGTTTCTTTGATTCTGTATGAGAAAGTAGTAATTTAATCCAAAATTTGGTTTTTAGTCTAAATTTGTCTTTAATCTGGGTAATAATAAATGCATGTCATTAATAAGTGAAGAACAGAAGTAAAATAAAGCTTGCTTAGCAGAGATGTCAGTTGTCCTTAGGTTTTCTGTGACTTCTTCAGTACTTCTTTCATCCAAAATAAGTAAGTGTCCATCCAGCTATTTCTGTAAAAAGATGCAGTATAACTCCAGAGTAACACAGCTGGGTGCTCTGTGTCTCACACAAGATGTAGAGAGACTGTTGAATCAGGAGGTGACTAGGCAGAAAATCTGTAAGCATAGTATTTCTTCATAGCTTTCCTGATCCTTTAGGTGCTAGTCTCCTGTAATACTGACATTTTAGGAGGAAAACTTCTATCAGAAAGGTTCACTGTAGTTTTTTTCTTTTAGGGCTGTCCAAAGATTCAAGTGTGCTGTTAATTCTTTTGACACCACACATTGCAGACAGCAGGGTTTAGAACTGTACTTGTTGTAATGGTGGAGCATGTAAACCTTCTCATTTGGAACTCCTGCCCTCAGACTGGACTTCCTGTATCCCATTTCCTCACATCTTAAATTTATCGTCTCTCTTATGTCTTTGTTGCTCTTTTCTTTTGTTCTTGGTCCATTGAATTAATTACTTGTAATCTGCTTTTCACAAATCTAAACCATATTGTTTGGAAGAACTTAGTCCTATAAAAGTAGATTGAAATAATGCTTTAAAGGATTTTTTTTCTGTGTGTGTCTGTATGTCACTCCAATGTGCTGTCTGAAATTATATGACAGGAGAATTTGTTCTTTTAGAAAATAACGTTGTATTAGATACTGTAACTGAAGAGAATCTTATGAGTGGGAAAAAGATGGAGAGTTACTCTCAAGCTCCCAGAAATCCTCCTGTATGCTGTTTATTAGGTCCTCCAAAGCATCTCTGACACACTGCATTCCCCACAGTATTTGTGTCCTTCTTTAGAAATCAGAAAATTTTGGGTAGTTTACAGAAATGCGGTTATTTCAGCCACAGTACCAGCCTCCTTACTACTTGTGCTTGAGAAGAATTATTCCTTCATCAGTGCATGCTTTTTAGTAAAGGCAGCTTCTTGTATTTTTCAGTGAGAGAAGCTGAAACTACTGAGTGGTTCTTATTTACCTTTGTGGCTAAACAGCAGCACTGAGCATTAACTGTAGCAGTAGTTAGCTGTCCTCCAAGATGCACTGCTGCATCTCCAGTTTGTTCAGCAGAAGTTCACACACTGCTTTACAAATCACTACAACTGTGTTTGCTACAACTAATTAGTACTGCATGTGAAAAGTAGTGCATGCCCCATGTTCAGGAGTCCTTTTGAAAGGAACAAATCTTTATGTACCATTTCTGATTTACACGACCATTTTATACATATATAGAACACTTGATTTAATCAGAAAAGCTGCCTAATCAAGATCTCTCTAGCGTGGTTGCCATGGCTGCTGCTTAGTGTCATTCAGGTAGCATTCGCAGATCTTCCATCCTTTGTGTATTTCAGTCCTCCAGCCAGAAACATCATCCTGTCCCTGTTTAGTGAGGATGTACACTTCAGTAGAAAGTACAGCAGCATTTTGTGTTGTTCTCCCCTTCTGTGAAGTATTGATTTTGGGCATTTATTGCATTTGGTTATCCCTTTTATCTTCTCTCTATAGCCCTGGCCAGAGAACTGTAGATGACTTGGAATTTATATATGAAGAACTTCTCCACATTAAGGCCTTATCTCACCTTTCTACCACAGTAAGTAATTTTAAAAATTATAACTCATCACCAAATGGAAGGCTCAATTTTTACTTCTGGATTTACTTGTGACTTTAATAAAGTTGAAGAGCCTGTAGCCATTTTCATTTATGCTTTCCATGCAAAGAATTAATTCAGTCTGTGAGAATCACCCAAGCACTGTGCAGGTTTAGATTGTCTATTAGATATCAGATATAATTCTTTTCAAGTATTTCTGCATAGCCTTGGTCTCCCTCGCTTGGCACAGGTGCCGCTGTCTGGGTCCCTATCCATGTGTAAATGAAGATACTGGTATCAATTTTGCAGAATTGATTTCTGTAAGGAGTCTTGGCTTGAACCAGTTAGGAGGAGGAATTACACTGTGGAGAAAGATGCACTGTGCAGTGCTTGCTGGTTGGAGTTTGGTCATTGAGTGAAAGAAAGCTCATCAGACACTTTCTCTCTGAAGTGGTCAAGAACAGTGCAGAGAACGAAGGATAAATGGCATGGACAGGAGAATGCACGTGTTTAAAGTCTCACCATCACTGATACACTGTGCAGACAAGTGAAACAAGCTAAATAGCACTTTACTTGGTAGCAATAAAATGTGGATGCTTTCAGAAGAAGGAAACCAGTCAGAAAGCAAATCCAGATTTGACAATACCTTGTTCAGAATCTCTTGTTATTTTCAGTCATTCTCAATTAGCTTAGACAGATGCAGCTAATTATGAAGCTACATTACAGAAAGATAGTACTCCATGCAAACATATAAAAACCTGAACTATGTTTTTCAAGATAGTCGGCATTCAGAGTTGGTATCTGAATTACATTGGTGTTGAGGAAACTTCCTAGTTTGACCATTTGTGAGACTCTGGCAGTCAAACTCCCAACACCAGAGACTCGCTGCTGGGGCTGGAGCCCCTTCACAGCGGGCAGTTCCAGTGGCCTTGTGGGTCCTGCTGGACTCCTGCACATGCCCCACTCACACAGCCAGACCAGGTTTCCTCACTGCTTCCACCCTAGATTTCCCACAGCAGAGCCTTGTTTGTCTTGCTCAATAAAGCAATTTATTCACAGTGTAGTAACATAGAAACAACTCAAACTGGTGCCTCCGAGGAGGGACCCCAATAAAGGAAGCCCTGGGCTTTTATCCCCTCACCATCCAAGCAGTCACAAGTCTCACTCTTCTTCTCGTGCTCCTGCTGTGTCTCCCAGTCAATTCACCTGGCTGGTGTCGCTTGTGCCGTTTGCTGTGAAAAGGGTTGGCAGTCCATGGCCTCTTGTCTCTCTGGGCTCCCACACAGAGCTCAATCTGCAGACAAACTGCAGCTTGCAAACCAAGGTACCTGCAGAGTTACCTGCACTAGAGGTATTTCTCAACATGGGAACAGACGTCCAAAAGCCTTAAAAATCCTTGGAATGTAGAGAAAAGAGTGATTAAAGAAAGACTACTGTAAGATCCAGAAATTACCCTTTAAAAGTTATCAAAAGAAACTACCCAGGATAGACAGATATTGAGATGGAGCGAGGAAAATTCTTGATACTGGAGACATAACCCAGAACAAAATAATTAGAAACACAAAACATTTTCAGCTCCAAAGAAAATCAGACTTGAGGTCAGATACCACAGCAAGTACCATGTGGAACAAGTATGGCAAGTGATACAAACTGCAAAAAATACTTGGCATTTTGAAGTACAGATGATTCCATGTTTTTAGTAAGAATCTGGAAATGCCAGCCTATTATGTGCATCATGAACTAAAGCAGAAGACAGAAACTATGACTAGCTTAAGAGGAACAACTGACAGCATTGCTTCTATGAACCAGAAGATGAATGACCAATCAACTTGAAAGGAAATGGAATGTTTAATTTATTTTAAGTAAGGCATAATTCCTAAAGTAATAAGTTTTCTTGATATGCCACAAGCGGTAGAAAGTACAATGGATAAAGCTCAAGTCTCATGGTGGTGAACTAATTCCTGCTAAAGAAGCCTGTGAAGTTAATCTACGAATGAAGAGCAATTAGTGGTGTTAAAAACAAGTCAGACTTTGGGCTTCATCAAGTGGATTCATTCACTGCAAAGGCCAATGACTGGATCAGCTGAAAAGACATCTGAGGACATAAATGGGTAGGAATGCTCTCTTCTATGTGGAGAACAGTGCTAATAGGGTTGTATTTCCTGGCCCTATGAAAGTATTATTGCCTTTGAGTAGAAGTTATAAAGGAGTTTGGTGAGCTAAGTGTTGTAGAAATCGCAGGCTCCTGAGTGTGTTCACTGGTCAGTGCACTTTAAACAACCTGTCCAAGCACCTCTATTTATCTCTCTTTTTCTCCAGGCTGCAAAAAGGGAGTGCTTTCCCCTGATTGTCAGGAAAGAGTTCCAGGAGAGGTGGCTGATGTGGTGTGCTTGTACTTGGTGCCTGAGCACCAAGGTTGGGTGGGTGCCTTTAAATACATCAGTGCCCAAATTTTTCCACCCATCTTAGGGGATGCAGCCATCAGATTCTCATTTGGACTGTGTCCAGAATTTGAAAGTTTCTTCCCAAGTCTTTCTTCATGGCCTATTTTTTTTTTTTTTTTGTAATTTAAACAAATGAGACAGTGGTGTGAAAATACAACTAGTAAATAGATGTTGAAGCCGGCTTTTGATCTGTATTTAGCATGGTTAAGTTACACAGTAGTACCTATGAAAAATGGCTTGTCACCAACTGACATTCTCCAAATACATGAATCCTGCTGCTTGGAAATTGGCTTCTTAGTCCTTGGAGACTTGTAGTTGTATGAAGAGAAACATAAAGCACACAGAAGAACTCAGGATCATAGGAGATTCCCAGTGCTACAGCTATTTTGTGGCAGTAACACAGTGTTTACAGTGACAAAAAGCAGTTGTAAGCAGTGTCTCACTAGAGACAGCTGCCCAGTCAGTCAGAGCTAATCACACCAAGGGCAAAATAAACCCAGCAAGGAGCTGGCTGACACCAAGGACAGTGTCACATTCTGCAATTCCTGGAAGAAGTACTGAGCTGGATGCTTTGCCTGGGAAGCTGTCAGGCAGAGAGGGAACTCAGCAAGTCCAGATGGCTGTGCCTCACAGCTTGACACAGCAGAAGCAGACAGACTTACGTCAGTCTGAACCAGATTTCTCAGGAGAGAGGAGGAATATTTCCATGGAGTAATTGACAATCACTAGCTATCTTCTGTAACAGATTAACTATTACCACTTGAAACTTTCTGTCTTGTTAATTGTCTTGTTAAATGATCATTTCGCATGTATGTGTACAAAGAAAGATGTGGAGACCCGTATCTAAAAGATGCCCTTGGCTGAGCTATTTGGAGCCAGGAAATGTATCTCTGTAAAGCCAATCAATAGGATTTAGGAGATCAAATGAAGCAGAGCAATGACTGATCAATGATGCAGAGGGAAGGAAAGTAAAATGGGGCTATATTATGTGACCTCATCACCAGGAGGAATGAGATACATACAATAACTATAATTTCTCTTTCTGTTTTAAGGTAAAACGGGAATTAGCAGGTGTCCTCATTTTTGAGTCACATCCCAAAGCAGGAACAGTCTGTAAGTAAATGGAGTCCTGTCAGATCTCTTTCTCGCCTGTGCTAGGAACATTTAAATTCCTAATGTTTAAATGACAAGAGCAAAACTTGGATGCATTCTTCAAACTTGATTGTCACTTCATGTTTCAAACCTAGGGTAATTAAGTGTTAGCTTAGTCTCTTGCCAAATGCAGGGACAATACCAAAATTAATTCTGTATCCTTGGTTGAGTGTGTGTGTCACCTACAATTTGGGTTTGTTTTTATCTAGAATTTTTGGTTCAACCAATCTCTATTTAAAATGTGTCTTAATATATTCCTGTATTAAAAAAAAATCTTCCTGCACAAAAGAAAGGATTTAAAATGACAGATTACTCAGATATGTTAATACTGAGACATTTTAGCAAATTAATATTAAATTCACTAGAGAACTGGGTTAGAATGTGGTGCTACTAGTGGGATCCAATGTGTGTGCTAATTAGTAATTGATAACCTGACGTATTGGTAAAGTAGTTGTTGGAACTGTCATGGAAAAGAAAATCAACTTTCACATCAGTGTAATAAAATAACTACTATATGTGTATGAATTGTTTTTCTAAATTCAGAAGGCAATTGCTTTTAAAATCATAGTGTGCCCTTTTATAAGGTAGACATATATATCACTGTAGAGTTACTTTGAATTTTATTGGGTGAAGAATCTGGCCCATTTATATTTTGAATAACTATATTCTAACCATAAAATCTTTTCTCTCTTGTAGTATTTAATCAGGGAGAAGAAGGTACTTCTTGGTACATTATCCTAAAGGGATCAGTAAATGTAGTCATTTATGGCAAGGTATTTTCTTCAGAAGCTATTTTATATGATTGTTATTATTGAAATTGTAAGGGTAAACTTTGAAGGAATACAGTTTAATTTCGAGCAAAATTGCTTTGTCTGACAAAACAAATAGATTGTGATTTTATTAAGAAATGATGCAGTGGTTTAAACTGATTATACTTCCAGTATATTGCTCTATAATTTTGGGATATATTACACAGTTTCTGACTGTAATCCATCAGAGTTACATCAGTATCTTTAGGACAAAGTAATTTGCTGGAATTTGGTGGATTTCCAGACTTCTCTGTCATGGGGGTTTTGCCCCATCCCTTTACCACCATGTTGTCATGCCTTTGGATGACTGACTGTTCTCATGCATGTCTGACAAAAGCACTGCTTTGTGACTGGTGGTTCTCAGGTTGGATGAAGCTCTTCCAGATTTATGCCAGCTATTCATTTTAGTTAAGCCATAGACCAAAAAGCATCTTGTTTTTTCCCATCAAGGCAAAAAAGGAGATCTTGGTACACAGGAATCCCTTGAGTCTTTAAAAACTTCTGTATTGATTTCTCATTCAGTGACTGAGAATCCTCCACTTGAAAACAAAGCATTTCACCAAAATCTAGCACAAGGGCCCTAGTGCTAAGTCTGTTCCTAAGTAACATGTATTTAGCCATGTTTTTTGCATCACTGGGTGGGCCAGATCCTCTGTTACTGTAAATTGGAGGAAACAGAGTGCTGCTGATGTACAACAGCTGGAGATGTGTTGTTCTATGTTACTTCTGCAAACTTGATTTTATTTTTTAGGGCCTCTATAAATAAAAAACAAAATAGTTGACAACTTGGGTCTTCAGCAGGCTGAGAAGAGTCCTTCAAGCTGAATGCAATTTCAGAGAACAAGCTGATTTCTTTTCTGTTCTTGCCTCTCGTTAGTAATAGTAATAACCAGCTATCAAGTATTGTTTCCTAGTCATTATTTTAGCTGTTGATTTTCTGCCAAATAGATTCATTTTGGTATTTGATTGTGAAGTCCAGTGTTTGTACAAAGACTTTCAATAGAATCCAGAGTAATGATGGGTTTCTGCATGTAAATGTTTTGCTCTGTGCAGGGCGTGGTATGTACTCTACACGAAGGAGATGATTTTGGCAAGTTAGCACTTGTGAATGATGCTCCCAGAGCAGCATCCATTGTTCTGCGGGAAGACAACTGCCACTTCTTGAGAGTAGATAAGGAGGACTTCAACAGGATCCTCAGGGTAAGAATAGGAAGGGCTGCCCTCACAGTGTGATATCAGAACTTGAAAGTTTTTCTAGAGGCTTTGTTTCTATGAATGTATTAATATTAATAACCTTGTTTGTAGTATGCCTAATTGTGGAACAGAGATGTCACAGTCTAGAAAGTCACATAAAGAATACGTTCATCACCTTTCCTCTCTCAGTTCCCAGCTCAGACATGAAAATGTGAGGAAATGGAATCTTTTCTCTCACGCTCTATAATCTAGCATTTGCCCTGCTCAGTTTTGCCTTATGCTGGCCAGGATTTCTTGGTGATATTCCATCCAAATATTGAAAAAAAAAAGATCACCCCTTCTCCCACATAGGTCAGTGTCAGGTACATTAAATTCAAGAGTTTCAAGGCAGGATCAAGTGGCAAATGGTCTGAGTTACAGATGTCTTTACTCAGATGTCTTTGTCAGAGAACTCTAGAAAGATATCCCCAGAGTAATATTCTGAGTTATTCATTTTGGGATAAATGTGTTCCAAATTCCAACTGTAATTCTGTAAATTCAGGCTATTTTGTGGTCATTCATAGTAGAGGAAGTCAAAACTAGTATCATCCTGTATTTGAACCTATATATGCCCAGTATTGCAACAATGAAACCAGTCCAGAAAGGGTAATCTACTAGAAAAATAACTTTTGGTTACTGTACAAAAGGGAGCGAGGATCCCTTTGGGAATATGGTTGGGTTGGCTGTGGAAACTTACAGGTGATTAAACTTTGGTCTATACTTCAAAGAAGATCCAAGTCCATGGTCTTAGTAATTTTTACCTGTGTTTTTTGAATGCACATTATTCCTAACTTTTTTCTTCTTCTACTCTGAGTGAGCTGGTAGTAGAAAGTGAACAGTTTACTGAGCTAAGACTTCCTATTCTTAAATGCTATTTTTTAATTTTATTTTTATTTTATTCTAGAGAAAAGTCAAATTGTAGAAAATAGTGTTTGTATGTAAGTGAGGATAGAGATTACATGTGACAAGTTGTGGAGAGACTGTTTTCCAGCAAACTTTTTTTTTTAATTTGACATCTCCTTAAAATGGAGATTTTAAACATAGTTCTTGCTCTAGTCTCTCCCACAATTCTCTGCTTTTTGCCTCGATGCCAGTGCTTCCTTCTTGATTTGCCTGTGAGGAAAACAGAATAAAGATAGGTAAATACAGAGGGAAAGAACCAACACAAGTATTTTGTGTTTGAAAGTCATGCAGTTTGTTAGAGTAACTAATCAGCCAAATCAGATGCAGTCACATTTATTAAAAGTAACTTGTCTTGCAGGATGTGGAGGCAAATACAGTAAGACTCAAAGAGCATGACCAAGATGTCTTGGTGTTGGAGAAGATCCCAGCAGGAAACAGAATTTCTAATCAAGGAAATTCGCAGCCGCAGCACAAGTATGTTTTCATTCAGTAGTGCAAATGTCAGACAGTTATTAACCTTTTAAAATGGTACTATTATCCAAACAATAGCACATTCCCTTTCGGTGGAAGACTGCAGTGCATTTAAATTTTCTTTTTTTAGTCATCAGCACATGCCCCATACTCAATAATATATCCATTTCCAGCAGCACACCAGCTCTATGTCTTTACACAATAATTCCCTGAAGATCTCAGTGTAAATACTTACTTCGAGTAATAGCTTCCAAATAGACTGGAGATTAATGCATGGAGATTAATGAAACCCTATTAATCTGAGTTACTGTGTAAAAGATGTGAGGAAAATACATTGTTTTATTGTTAAGTACAGATATTTTTATTTTGTATTTTGAGCTCTAGATGCTAATAGGAGTTTGTTATGCACTATTTGTATACAATACAAAGATCTCATGCAATGAAAGTTGCAGAGCTTATCTTACAGAATAGTTTAGCACTGTAATAACAATGTTAACTATATTTTCCTTTCTTTTTGAAAGGGAAAAAGTACAATTCTGTTTGGATACTACTGTGATAAGAGTAGAGTGAGACTATTATCATTCCAAACCCCTAAAGGCTTTGTAAATGCATTATTTGCAAATAGATACACAATTTTCTTCAGAAGCATTCAAACAATTTCAACAAGTTTTGAATCCTTTATCCTGAACCTCACTTTCTCTCAAAAAAGAGCCAGTTTATTGTGCAATACTTCGGGTACAGTTTTAATCTCATTTGGGATTTCATGTATTTTTTTTTTCTGCATGACTGAATGCAAAGATTTATAAGCATCTGTGAAGGTTGCATAAACCGTTCCTTGCATTTTATATAAACATTTCAAATTTTTCAGGAACTTCTATTTCATTTTTCACTTGATCTATTAAAACATCTAGAAAAACAATCTATGCTACCAGGTAACTGTGTACTCTTACAGAAGTTTTTCTTTGTTTAAATGAGGGGAACTTGACTGTAGCCAGTGGATTTGCATCAGCAACTGCAATGCACAGCAACTTGGTCATAGATTTAAATCCATTTTTTGGGTCTGAGACATTTTTCATGCTTACAAAAGTGAAAGTTCCATTTGAACATTTTGAAACACTGCCTTCCTTGCAAACTCTTTGCATCAGTGTTACTTGTATTATTTAACATTTTCTTTTTCAGAATTTGATAAAAATAGCCAGAGATATTTACAGTAAATTGTTAAGTTAGGCCTTACATACCAGGATTACTCATTTGGGCAGGTTTTGGGTACTATCAGTGTGCCAGCAAGGGAGCTTTTGCTGATAGCTATGACCAATAGACACAAGTTACCCAAAAGAGGAAGTTACCCTGGAGGTTCACTGTCTGCTTTTCACCAGTTGGATTGCTTTGTTGATACTGTGTTGGCAGTGTCTTTATGTTTAAAGTCTTCAAAGTGAGTCCACTGGATTTGAGGATGTTTATTTTCTTAGTAAATAGGGTAAGTGGCTACATTTATGTTTGAGAGTCCAAACCAAAATTACAAATGTTTTTTGATTTCCAGAATGTGTTACTGGAATGTGTTAATTGAGTGTTCAGTACTTTTGAAAATGACTGCCCAAAAGAGAAGCTTATCAGGCACCTCTTAGGAAAAAACTAATTTTCTCATCTTATCCTTGGGGAAAACTTCACTTTGGGAGCAGATCCTTTTGGTTACAACTTGGATTCCACTGCCTCCTCTGTGGAGGAGACAGAGCTCCTACACAGCTCCCCGAGCTGTGGTCTCAAACAGTGGCAGTTTCACTTGGGAGGACTGGCTCTGAAGTTATCACTCCCAAGATCTGACTCTTCATGGGTGATCACACTCATGCAGGATGAATTCAACAGCCCTGCAAGTCACTTCACTGTTCATTTTCACTTTCATATTCACAGTACAGCAACCTGTGATTTCTCTGCTTCACTCACTTAGATACTTGGTTAGTATCTCTGTGAGAATGTGCACTGGCTTAACAAGTGTTTGTGTTCTTGGGACATCAATACAGTTCTTCCAAAGAGGTTGGCAGGTAAAAGAACTGTGACGGTCAGTGCTCAAAGTGAGGAGGAGCTCCCAGGAGCTCAGCTCCACCACTTATTTCTCAGCAGGAGCAGAGTATCTTCACTTCTCAGGGTTTTTTTCTTTCTTTTTTTTTTTCTTTTATTTTTTTTTAAGTTTCATACTTTATCAGTTGAATTCAAAAAAAAAAAAAAGAAAGAAAGAAAGAAAAAAAGATGCAAAGATTGAAAGAATGAAGGGAATTATAAAAAAATCTGATCAGTGAGAAAAGAGGGAAAAAAAAAAGACAGGACAAGTTTTCCAATATCGTATGATATTCTGCTGGTACTTAAAATCTTGCTAGTGTTTTTGCATGAAGCAGAAAAACCTGGCCGTTGCACTAGTTCGCTCACCTCACTAAATTAATTCCAGGAAATGGTACAATCCTCAGTTTATTGACTTGAAGCACTTACTTCAGCTATGCAAGGCATTGCACAAATTTGAAGATACAATGTACTATTTCATTGTGCTGTTTCATTATCTGCCCCACCTTCCCAGACCAACCTCTATCGGTGATGCTGAAGGAAATTGTTTCCTTGCTCTGACACTGATACACACTAGTTCTTATTTCAGGCTCATAGTGAGCCTGTTAAGACCCTTTGATGACTTCAAGTTGCTGTTGTTACTGAGATATTTATTCTCAGTGGAGGAGCATTTCTGTTTGTACTTCTCTGAGTTTGGACCATTGCAGCTCTGCTGACTGTGGTGTGATTGTGGTGGTGTTATACTGAAGTACTTGTGTGGGGAGGGGGCTGTCTCTCATCCCTGGGCAGAGTGGAGAATGTTACTGCTTCTAGGTTTACAGGGGAGTAGCCAGCAAAGATTGTGAGTGGTTTTGTCCTAAGCACACAGAGATTGTGGTCAGAGCAGGTGTTTAGCACACAGCAGCACAGCAGTCCTGATCTTCTTGCTGGTACATAATTTTTTCTTGATTAGCTCTTTTGGCTATGAGATGCTAACTGCTCCTTTCCCTCCCTCAGGTATATTGTGATGTCAGGAACCCCAGAGAAAATTTTAGAGCACTTTCTAGAAACTATGCGCCTTGAAGCAACTTTAAATGAAGCAACAGGTATCTACATAGCAGAAGCTGTTTTATTATTACCCCATAAGATGGATTTGCTGGAGGAGCACTGCGATGTGATGCTTTGAAAAGCCCCAGAAGAAGAACTGTCTGCTGCTCTGAAACAACCCCAAGAAATTAAGGAAATCCACAATTAAAAATAGGAATCCACTTTTCCAAGCTCTATAGTATTTCTACTTTAAGGTCATAGTAGAACAGCAAAATCCTCCATGGTGCCAGAGCAGTTACGACTTTAATTAGGCACAACCATAAGGCCTGGACAGAGCACCCCATTAGTAATGGTACTTCTTGTTCTGGAGGTCACTTTAATACTGTGAAATAGCTTGATACCTCCAGACATTACGTTGTGCTAGTATAAGTATTCTCAAATCTTCACGTCACATTTAATGTATCACAATTTAAATGTTGTGTTTGTGATATTTTCCCATATGCAGGGAAAAAAGAATTGTTACTCAAAGGAGAACTCGGCACAGTGTGGGCTGAGTCTCAAGAATGCAGGTTGCTGCATCTGCACTTAATGGGCTGCTTTTCATTAGTGTAAAGAGAAGAGAGAATTTACATCTAGGGATATAGATATTTGCAGACTTATATTTTAGTAAGTATTTTATTTTTTGAAGAGTCAGACAGAAAAAATCCTCATAATTCTGGTAAAGTAATGCATAGACATATATTAAACTACGTAACATTGATTTTGCAAGTTCTTTTTGCACTATAGATGTCTGCTAAGTATATATTCAAAAGTGTTCTTAAATCCAGTTAATCTGTTATTGGCTTCATAGTATTGGAGAAACCTGTATAGTGATCCACAAATGTTGGAATAATTAAAAAATTACAGAAATCCTTTTAAAGTGTATATTTTCACTACTTTAAAGACAGGGAAAAAAAGGATTCATAGATAACCTGTTTATTAGAATTGCAAGCAGAATATTGTTCTTCAGGCTTGCAGCCGTATAATCACAAGTTTGCCATCTGCAGTATGCATGTATTATATATTTTTCAAAACAAATTATTTTTAAAATATTTTAAAACTTTTTGCCAAAACATCTAGTGACAAGATTGTACCTATATCCCATTACGCTATAATGTGTCACAATTCATAAAGTTAGTTTTAGGATATAGGATCACAGAATGCTGAAAAACTGAACTTTTTGTTTATGCATTCCTTTAATTTAAGAGTATTTAAAAACCAGTTTGCTGTGGATATTACATTTAAAAAGTGCTGCTTTTCCAGAGGTAAGTTTTGTCAACTGAGAGATACTGTCATATAGGAAGTGGAAGCAATGATGTAATATTATATTGCACAGTTATCTTCATATTTCTTCTGCCATTCCTTACAATGTTTGTAAATGTTTCTGTTATCTCAAAAGTTGCATTGTAGAAATTATACCCTGGGGTATTGTGTTCACTGTTTCTCAGTGATTCCATATAAGCCTGCCAAACTCATTCTGGCCTCTGTAACCAGGCTTCATAAATCCTTCATGTTGTAACAAACACAAAGATAAGGCAAACTTGGATTTACACCAGCACTACCACGGGTCATTTTCACAGAAAAAATAGCACGCTGGGTTTTGCCAGAGAAAATGTCAGTCATATTGTTCATATACATTTTAATGTAAATGTAGCAGCAGTGATACCTTTGAATCAAAATAAACCCAGAAATTTGACTGTCTATTTACCTCTTTTAGGCATTCTACTCACTGCTAGGAAATCAACAAAGAACAAAATTATTTGCCTTCTCCTGTGTAGGATGTAGTAAGTGTGCTGCCTGGCACTGTAACTCCTAAAGCCCGATGTTATGGCTCTTTTTAGGTACCCAGGTGTGAAAGGCCTTATTCTTCCTTGCGTAGAACTCCACACTTGTAGAGAATATATCCAAATATTTCACTTCAGCACAGATGTGGGGCTTTTTGTTGTGCCAGATTTCTCTTTGACACTGTTAACAATAAAATTAATGCGATAAAATTCATGCAGATGAGACTAAAAGATTAATATTTTAGCTTATATTTGTTCGTTACCCTTTTTTGTACCTAGTGACTACAAAGAAAGTGCAGAAAGACCACTTTGTTGTCTGCAGAGGGCTAATAAGATAGTTCAGGTGAAAGAAAAGTCATCCTTGAAACCCCCCAAGCTGTTTGCAGAGGCTTAATTGACTGTTTTGTTTCTTTTTTTTCACAGATTCTGTTTTAAATGATTTTATTATGATGCACTGTGTTTTTATGCCAAATAGTCAGCTCTGCCCAGCCTTGATGGCACAATATCCTTTTTTAAGAGAAAAGTTAATTCTCTTTAGCCACTATTCCTATCAGTGATGAAAGTGAAGCTTCCCTCTCTCAAGAAGTACATCACGTTCCATGGAGGCTGTGCCTTGTGAGTAGATTCTCAGTGTCTGACTAGCAGCTGTCCATAGCTCAACAACTCTGAAATGGATAGTGTATAACCCATGATGAGATACAGTACAGACCATGTAATCTGTGTATTTCCTGTGCTGATTACTGTTCCAAGGGAAATACATGTACTGTCCCTCCACCAGATAAGTGAAATTACATAAAAGTTTGGCTCACTCTTCCTGTATCCTTCCTGTCCTTCTTTGGTTTTGCTGAACTACAGCATCTACATGTTAACTGGGGTAGTTATGTCTTAGTGATTTCAGTGGTCCACTTTATAGGTTGCAAGCTGCGAGCTGCCTCTAGCAAGAGGCTCCTGAACTTGTGGACTAATGGGTAAGTAGTTCCTAGGTGCTGTCCTAATTGCTATGAAAAAGTAGTAATAATCTGTAATGATAGTCTATAGCAAATGCAAACAAACTGCAAGAAATTTCAATTGGATGTGAATACTAGGAGATGAAATCTTAATAGTGGAGACCATTGAGAGCTGGGGGTGATTCTCATACTCTCTGCATGTTTCAGAAATGTCTGAAATGTCTGTGAAATGTCCATCTGTCAATTACCAGCAGATTATTTAGTTTGAGGAGCTGTTGGACATACAGAGTTTTCCTTGGGCACAGTGACTTGAAGCTATCAAGTGACTGGGAACATTAAATAAACATGTAATATTTTCTGTTTTATAGAATTCTGACAGGGGTATAATAACTTCAGCTCCCTATTTATTTGTTTAGAATCGCAATGGTGTGAAAGTGCTTTCCTTCAAGCTCAGTGGGGCGAGTGACATCTGGGAAAGCTCACCTCCTGAAACCACAAAATAGAGCATTGTGTCCTTGTCTGGCAAGCATGAGAATCCATTTGTGTTACTCCTAGTGAGGAGAGTAATTGTTTTGAAAACCTTTGGACCCATGAAACTGGTCTGAAGAAGATTGTTCGCATGCCTGAAACAAACACATTTTCCAAAATCACATTGTTTTGGATATCAAAAGTATTAGGAAATGCTGTTGCTGACAGCACTGAGAGGGGAAGAAAGGGCAGCAGTTTTAATGTTTGGAGGTTTTTGTCATGATTATTATTCAGTCAGCCCATTTGAGATTCAGGCTTCTCTATCATCAGTTGTAATTGAATAAATCTATCAAATAACTGGGAAAATCAGACCTATAAGCAAAATGTACCTCATTCTTTATAGGGGAAAAGCTTTTCTGATAATCCAAGTTAAGGATAATCACACTTAAGGATAAATACTCACTTGTGATGAAATCTGTTCTGGAGAGGATGCTAAGACCATGGTCTTCAGTGGGTCATGGCAAGCATCATGTTAATTCTTTTCAGAGAGGAGCTGGAAGTAACTGGTATCCTACTGCTTTAGTGTTAGCTTTCCTGGAGCTGAATTATTGTTTATTTGGTCCATTCTGAATATGGAAAAGCTAACTGCTTTGTTGGTTGTACCATTGAAATTTATTGTTAGAGTTGAAAGGTTCCTAACAAAGCTCATCTTTTTGGAGCAAAATCACCCTACGAAAGTGTTCACCAGTGCTGGGAGACTAAGGAGAGATTAGTTATGCTCAATGAGGAAATTAAAACAGAAAAAGAAAAAAGTTGATTCGGTTGGCAACTTTTTGCTTCAGCTCCAAATTTTGAATCAAAACAAGTCTATTTTCCTACACCCACTTAGGATACTACTTTAGCTGGCAATATGCAAATATGAGTAGAGCTAGACCACTGAAGTGCTTTCAAGCATAGTGCAGGGTATAAATTATTTGGGTTTTCACTTCTTTTACAGCAGTCATTTGTAAGTTATTTTAATCCTGAAAGGAATGTACAGGTGCACCATTTTGTCCAAGTAACATTATTGCTTGCTGTGGATTCCATGCTTATTCTGTGCTCCCCTTTGACACACCAAGTCTTTTTCAGTCATTAAAGAATATAGATCCTGCAATTTGAAAAAAAATCACTTCTGTTTTATAGGGAAGCGAAGCATGCTCCCCTGTCTTGGATCAGGATATAAGTCCTGTGTGTTGGACCAAGGCCCCTTCTTCCCTCTTCTTCACAGAATAGAAATGAACGCACACTCAGAGCTACAGCTTGTCAGAGGGAGGCAGGACAAGGTCTGAAAGAAAACCTGAAATAGAGAGCAACTCCAAAAATGCACTTGGGTTAGTGCAAGTGTGTAAGCGTGTGTGCAGGGAGGCACCTTTAAAGGACCACTGCCTAAATACTTAAAAAGTATAAACTCCTCTTTTGCTCTCTGTAGATGATAGTTCTTCAGCACGTTTCCCTATGAGTGTTTTGCTAACTTCCTTTACCATTGTGCTACCAAAAAAGTTTGCATTATGTTGTAGCAGTGATCTTGCACAGCCCCTGATATAGCTGAGTCTTCCTATACAGGGAAGAACAGCCTTCAGAATTGCTTCAATTTCTTCGGATATGCTAGGGCAAATTAGAAATATATGTGTATATTGAGCTCTAACCATATTGGTGTTGATAAATATTTTGCAATTATCTGACACTTGTTGCAAGTATGCATCACAGTTTATTTCTGATTCCAGTCTGTAGTGAAGCTGCATCCTGAAGATCACATAAAAATGTGAGAACCCTTCATTGAATTTCCCTGTGATAATGTTAATAAAAGAGAAATCAATATAAATGATAGTAAAAACACAGAAAAATTACCAGCGCCTGTAGTGAGTCAGTTAATAAGAAAGTAAAAATACATTAAATAATTACAGTGTTTGAAAGGTAAATGTGGCGTGAGAAAAATGACTCAGTAGAATATTAAACTTGCTCTCCAAGACATTGGAGCACATAACTTACAATGAATTATTTACTTCTTATGACCTTCTGACTTACTTTCTGCCTTAATTATACTGTCAGGTTCAGTTCTCTACTCATTTTAAACCTTTCCAAATGAAATTAAAACACAGATTTCCAAGAGTTTGTCAGTGAAATGAGCACCCCAGTAACTCTGGTAGAATGTCAAGTCTCCGCAGGGGCTTTGGGCAGCAGGATCATTTCAAAGTGTGATTTAATAGGTACTTTTCCCCATTGTATTTTATTAATAGTATTGTTAGAGAAATTTTTCTAAATTAGAAGCTTAGAATAAATATTTTATATAATTTGTATTCCTCATTAGAATTTTTATTTTCTAATTAGTATTTTAAAATATTTTGGTACAGCAACTGAAAGGGCATCTTGAAAGGATGTAAGGATGCTGGACGTGGCTGTGAGGGAGAGTGTCAGTATTTTTATGTTACATGTTACTATGTAATTGGGAATAGCATTACTCATGGCAGTCCAGAATCAGAATTCCAGTAACTGGGAAGCAAAGTTGAAGATGTAACTGGACTCATTTGGTGCTTACTTCCCACTCAGCTGTTATTTCATTTGAACAGTTGAAATATATATTGTTAACTTTTTTCCAGTGAGAAATAGACACAAAAATTGTCATATCGTGTTTCTTTTGGGGCTACTTCATTTTCACACAGGTTAAAGGCTCAAATTATCTCAGTTTATTACCCACTGTGCCTTTACTTTTTTCTTGTTTTTTTTTTCCTTTCACTAGATGTTACTTTTGGCCTTTTAGCTATTTGTCTGTTTTTGTAATGTTGATAGTTTGTCTTTAAAAAGGTCGATGAAATGTTTCCCATTTTTTCTTATTGTTCATCACAAAATAACTTTCACAAAGTATTGAGTCCAAAATCCACTTTATTTGACTTAGTGGAAATGTCTAATTTCCTCATGACAATGAGGCTGCTACAAAATTTATTATTTTACATTGTGTTTCTATAGACACCTTAGGCTGTAGATGTCAAAGTCCCCCTCCCTTAATGGTTCATCTTGAGTTATAATAACTTGTAAAAACAAAATGAATAACACTGGTGGTTCATTCATATGGAAAATTGGAATTGTTAATAAACACAAAGTGACATTTTTCTTTTTCTTCAACTTTTTCCAAAGAGGAACAAGGAGAAATATCCTTCTTCAGTCTCCATGGTTAATCCTCTTTGTTGTTCCAAGGGTCATTTCGGTTCTGTTTCCCTACAGCAGCCATCTCTGTGGTGGAACTGTGATCCTTCCTGTGCTCTTCAGAAAATTCACTGTCATTTTACTTTTTAGTATGAACATGAAAAGTTTGCAAATTGTTATGCTAGTGGATGTCAGAATTTAGAAGTGTATATTGGGAAGTTATGTTTGAGCACTGTGGTTTGTTGGAAGTCAGTTGTTCGTGAATTCATACTGGGTTTGATATTATCAATCACTGAATGTTTTCCTTGACACTGTGGCACCTATCATGCCCAGCCTTCTCAGGGTACAGAGCAGGAGAAAATGGATTATGCCCTCAACAATAAAAGAAGAGTCATTCGACTGGTTCTGCAGTGGGCTGCTTTATATGGAGATTTACTGCAAGAAGATGAAGCAGCAATGGCCTTTTTGGAGGTATAAAGGAATCATTGTATCACTGAAGTGAAAGAAATAATTTCAAAGTGCAAAGTTTATTTCAGTTTATCATGTTTTCTCAGCTTTGGCTGCAGACAGTAAAGGCACCACAATGTGTTTGAACATTTGAACCATTGCCAGCCTCTGGACCTCTGAAAATAGTGTCGCAGATCCCTTTCAAAGCTCTGCATTGGGTAGTTGCGTTATAGCAGTAGCTGAATTTGCTTTTTCTAGTATTTTCTTTTGAATGGTTCAGGGACTCTACAGGTTGAACTGGAGGGCTGTTCATTCCTGCCTGAGGTGGACCAGGAAGGAGCTGGAGGTTGCCACTCTACAGAACCAAAAGTCCTTTCCATTCCAATTAAAGCTGTACTGCAGCTGTTGGAACTTAAGATTTTTGTCTTCAGAACCCTTGTGAATTCTTTGTGGTAGCTGCCCTATCCTTGGATTTCTAAGATAAGAATGCACTACCAATGTCATGTTAAAGGATCATAATTGCCATTCTTATTATCTAAGTGTTTATGGAACAGAATCCCATATGTTACTGGCTGAATGAAAATTCTTGTCCTAAAGAGCTTAAAACTGAATCTAAGATTTAGCGGAGGGGAATAGAGAGGGGCTTTAAGAATGGTAGACACTCCACAAGCCCACACGGGAAAGCTTTTCAAGCTTTGGAGATTACAGTCTTTCATTAGTCCAGAAGTTAAAGAACAATCACTAGTTGCAAGCACAGAGATCCTTCTTTGGGACAGTTTCATGTAGATATAACAGGAAGAGATTGGAGTAGGGTTTAAAAGCAGATGATACTGTAGTGGGTTAGAGTAGCTGAGAGTCAGTGACTCAGGAGCAAATGAAGCACTAAAGACTACAACAGCAATGAATAAAAACCCTATCATGGTAGCTTATTTATGGATTTTTTAGTCTTTATCCTTGACAATGTGAAAACGCAGGTTTTACACAAGCAGCCAGTGGTTACAGAGTGAGCTAAGGAGCCTCATCAGGCTTCCCTTCTGCATGTACGACTCTTGCTTTAAATCAGCTGGAGGTAAACAAGTAGAAGTAATAGAGGGTTGGGCCCAGCATGTGTTCCTCTGTGCAGATTATCATTCTTTATAATCATTAAGCTATCAGTTGTCAGCTCATAATCCTCTCTCCTGAGTACTGCTCATTTACCCTATAGTTATTTAAAGACTATTCTGTATCATTTACAGGAATTTTATGTATCTGTATCAGATGATACTAGAATGATTGCAGCACTAAAGGAGCAACTTCCAGAGCTAGAGAAAATTGTAAAGCAAATGTAAGCATAGTTTTTGCTTCTTTCCTTCCTCTGCCCTTTTTCTCAGTAAATTTATGAAGAAAATTTATTTGTTATATCTATTAAAAAGTCATTTTGTCAATGACACTTAGTTATACGAAATTTTGCATGCAGGCTTATTTGAATTAATATCTATGGCTTTCTTTTCAACATCACTCTTGCAAACACCATACCCTCACTGAGAGATTGACAGAAGCTTATTTCATGCTTACATGAACTTTGTAGAATATTTTTTCTGCCTTGGTCATAGATTAACTGTGGTATCATCTAGTCTTTTCCTATATAAATATGATTATATTGATATGCTAGTTTGACAAGTGGTTCATGTTCTATAGGTGATTTTGTACACAAAATCTTCCAGGCAATATTTCATTATATATTCTATGCTTTACCTTTTTATAGTTCTGAAGAACCTAAAGCACCACAAAAGAAGGTAAGAAAATTTATTTGTCCATTTTCTCAAGTAAAATCTTAAGCACAGCAAATTCATAAGCATCTTCTCTTTAGTAATCATGGATATATTAAAAAAACACATTTAGAGATAGCTTTTAACATTGTCAAATTTTGCATTGCTACTCTTTTTCCTGCCGTTGATAAGAGGTGTATTTTAGTTCATGTGTACCACATGTTTATTCTTGCATTAATATGAATCTCAATGATTCATTTTCAGCACAAAGTTCTTCTGCAGCTGTTTAACACAAGTGATGACAGAGCACAGAAACGCCAGCCTATCAGAGGCAGTGATGAAGGTGAATTTCTTCTCTGCTAATTTTTCTTGAGCCACTGACATCTATATAAATTTGTCTATCTCAAAAAAAAGTCTAAAACTAAATGAAAGTACCTACCTAGAATTTTGAAGCCTTGTCTGAAGCAAACTCTCTTTGCTTTTGCTATCCCACTGTTCTCTATCATTGGTTTGAGGTGCTCCTGGTCTTCTCCCTTACTTACTTGTGCTATCAAACACTGCTTCCTCAGAGGGAGATGGGAAAACCTTTAAAATAAGGAATTAATAAAACAGGGAAGAACCAATAAGACACTGTACTGCAGATAATGGCAGTGCAATAAAGAGTGGAAACTGAAGGTCATGTTGATCCTCTGTCTCCCCTATGTAGTTTGAGCTAACATGTACAGCTGTTCCTTTGCAAGGTAGGAGTAGAGCAGATAATCATGCCATGGACCATGGATCTAGAATCTGAGAATCTAGGCACACAGCCTAAAAATTTTGTTTGCCCAAATCTGCTGGTTTGCCCTATTGCTGTTGTTTGATTCTCTGAAGAGATGCAGGTAAAATTTACAGCAGTGTATCAGAATGTCATTTTCAGATTACTGATAAGGTACTCTTAATGTTTTTGTTGTTGTTTTGTGGAACTTCATCATCTAAACCAGCTACTTCTTCAACATGTTTGATATTACAGAATAGTTCTTGCTAATGAACAGCAGTAAAAACAAGGTAACAAAATTCAAGGTCATGTAGCTGAGAAAGCTGTTGGCATAAATCAGACCATTAGAAGAACCATGCTAAAAGCTGGAACTAACTATATATCAACAGCAGACATCCTGCCAGTCGTGCAGCTTCTGTTGTCCATAGTGGTGTTTCTAGGCATACAAAGAGGGAAACAGTTCCTGCTGCCAGGGAAATACTACCTCTTGTGTCTGTCCAGACAGGCAGTAACTACTCTTTTCATATGGCTGCACCTTTCTCATTCATAGGACAGGCACTGTCCTGAACACTGAAAATCCAAAACTCTGGGAAATCAGAGTTTTCTGTACTAGAAATTGTGCAGCATCTGAGGAATGGGGAGCTCTATGTAGTGATTTATTGTTTCTTTGTTTCATTTTGCGAGGAGTGGTTACTGAAGTGAAAATTATTTGTATGGTAAATCAGTGGTTTTTACACGTGGAACAAACCATGCAATGTATTTTTGTTTAGTTCTGTTTAAGGTGTACTGCATAGACCAGACCTACACCACTATCCGTGTGCCAGTGTCGTCTTCTGTGAAGGAGGTGATCAGTGCAGTAGCAGACAAGCTGGGCTCTGGAGAAGGCCTCATCATAGTAAAGATGAGTTCAGGAGGAGGTACTGTACTTACGTAATCTTAAACACTCCTCAGTTATGGTGAAGGAGAATTTTTGGGGGGATTGAAAGACTCATTCAGTCAAGGTTTTATATCCATGTGCATGTTCAGCACTCATGCAAGTCCTAATTGAGAGGCAAGTCCTTCCTCTACTGCAGGCTCAGACTGCAGCTCACATGGGAGACAGGACTAATGGAGAAGCTTGTGTATCTGCATGTTACAGAGAGCAGCTACCCCGATTCTCCTTCACTGTTAGACTTGTAGGAGTTTTTTAACAGCAGAAATAGAAGGTAAGCATGGATAAATTCACACTAGACTCAGGAACTAGTAACATCAGAAAACACTGCAGAACAAACATCTGGCAGCAGTTACTACCATTTTGGCTGCTCTGTCCGTGCAAACCACTACAGAGCAACTTAGTGCCAAATGCAGGAACTGAGTGTTTGCAGAGGGTCAGGGATCAGGCCCCTCTCTAGGCTGTGAAATGTGAGAGTAACTGGAGGGTGAATTCTGCTGGAGAATTGGTATTGCTCAAGTGCTTTGGTTGAGTATGACTATGTGGAGACACACAGAGGTAATGAGAGCTGTGTTGGAAGGCATTTTTGCAAACAGTGGAGCCTGCCAAAAATGGCTCACTTCCTGAGAACTGATACCAGGCAGCTTTACTTCTTGCAGTTGAAGCAATTTTTTGTCACATTTGCTGACCACCAATATCTGCTGGAAGAGACTGTTTTGTATGTTACTTCATTATCTTTTCTTTACCTGTGATGTGATGTTCTTTTAGAAATGTTGTAATGCACTTCCATCCCCTCCTTGAGCAGCTACTGCCTTCAAGAACAATTTCTATTAAGAACAGCTCTCCAAATGCTTACAGCTCAGCAATGAATGAATGGTCTCCCTAATAAGGCTTAATTTTTGCAGGTAATTTCTAGTGATAGCAGCACAGCTTCTTGACCTGTCTGTACAGTTTGGGACTGGAATTCTAGTTCTGTAGGACATTGGTTTGGGCTGAACTTAGCACATTTCTTCAGTAAAGAGGATCTTGCTGTCTTCTATTCTGTATCCTGGACACTGGGTTACTGGACAAAATTTGTTCCCAGAAAGGCGATCTGTGCAGCTGGTAGATCAATCCTGCTGTAAATTCTGTCTCTGTGTAATAAATAATAATTTGTTTCATTGTTACAGAAAAGGTTGTGCTCAAGCCTCACGATGTTTCAGTGTTCACCACTCTCAGCGTTAATGGCCGGCTGTTTGCTTGCCCACGGGATCAGTTCGATTCGTTGGTATGTATGTGTGCACTGCTCAGGAATGTCAGGGCTTTGGTTTATTTGAGCACCTGGCCCTTTTTGCATTATCCACACTTTAGATAAAAACTAGTGGAAACATTCACACAAAGGGCTGGTCACAGTGCAATAGGATGAGCCCTGAAAATAAAACAAGGTAATGTTCTAATTCCCTAAAGTAGACCAGAAATCCATCCATCTGATCCACATAACAGAACTTGATCCCAGTACTCTCTCTGTTACACTCAGCATTTAGGAAGAGCTGAGTATTGTCACCAAGACATGCAGTAATTCTTCATTACAGAATTATCTCCTCAAAGTCATAGAGATCTATTTTCTAAGATAGGTGTTACCAATTAAAGCATTCTGGAGATTTGATTCCAGCAGTAAATTCTTAGATTTTTTTATTTCTCATCACCACAAAATACTGTGTCAAAATCTGAGATAATTCTAAGTAGATTCACAGAAAATATTCCTGGTAGAAAGTCTGTTTTTTTCTTAGGTAGAATTGCTCATAAGTACTTACAGTTTATACAGTCATTCTAGTGATCTCCATGGGGTCTGCTTTTATACAGTTTGATTTGACTGTACTTTTTGTTCCTTTTATTTCATTAAAAACAAATGTCATTGCCAAGTCATGTCAGCATGAACTCTATTACTCCTAGCCTTGTTTCAGCCTCCTGTATGCTTTTAACAAGCCACTTAGTATGTATGCCTGATTTCTTTTATGGATATGGTAAAATCTATGCTTTGCTGCTGCTTTCAATTTAGTAACCAGGGAATGTACATCCAGCATATGTAGTTCCATGCAGAGATACCTCTTGTTCAGCTTATTAAATTCTGGTGTTCCCTTAAGGTTAATTAATCCTGCCAAGCAGATACCCTCATGGGGAATGCTACTCTAAAGCAGGGGTGTTGCATCAGTAAAACTGTGCTGGGTACTTATTTATGGCTCTGCATTGTCTATGTACACATAGCTTTCGCAGCAAATTGTCTTGGCTTTCTGTGCCTTTTCTCTGTGCTATTTACCATGCATCAAGTACTCAGAGTGCTGCAGGGAGCTCTAAGATACAGGGCTGCAATGTGCTACTTTTCATCAACTAGACTGAATTCAGTAAGAATTAGGGAAGTACATTTAGCACCTTAAAAATGGTCCTCAGCACTGCATAGCAAATTACAACCCCTTATCAGCTGCATTTCTTCCAAGAAGTATAGACAAATAAAAAAATGTTACGGCCTTAGCTGCCTCCCAGTTTAATCCTTTCACATTTCGGTTTCTGGCTGCTTCCTGTTCATGAACATTTATCCACATTACATTTGGCAATTCCCATGTGAAAATTGTTCTGGGTAGGTGAATTTTCAAATATGTTGTGAGTTTGCATCTACGTGCTTCTTTCCTAGCCTTGGAAAAAAGTGTTTGTTATGGTGACAGCTATGTTGTGTTCATCTCCAAATGGTGGAAAAAAGACATCTTGTAATCTGTAGGCAGTTCTCTTTCCACAGATTTGCACAAGTTAGAACTTTCTACACAAAGCTGCTGTACTTTTATTTCATATGTTGTCATAAACAAAAGAAATTTTGTGCTTGTGCAAATCCCAGTTCAAAGCAATCTGAAGTTTTTTGTAATATTAATGGCTGCTCTGGATTTTTTAGAGAATACTTTTCTAATATGTTTTAAAAATATAGATGAAGCTTTTAAGGTGATAATGTTCGTGATTTAGTTAAGTAATTTTTAGTTAGTTTGTATGATGATAATTGAAAGGAAAGTTTTCCCTAGAGTACAAAGCAAGAATTCATACAGCAGTAAAACCCCTACACACTGTGTGTTACTGAGAAAGTGATTTGTTGTATTAATCCAGTCAGACTTATTTCTATTGCCAGTATATTACTCTTATATAAAATAGGCTTCATTTAGTAGGCTCATTTCTTATGTTGCAGCATCTAAATAGGGTCTGTTAATCTGGCAGACTCCCCTGAGTTTGTAGTGGGAAAGCAGCCTGTTGACAATTCGTGCTCCATCACTGCGTGTTTAACAAAGGCGGTGAGGAGTTGGGAGAGCCGTGAGTGAGCTCTGCCGCCCTCTCCTGGAACAGAACCAGTGACCCGCGCGGTCGCGGCCGGCTCTGCGGCGTTTAGCCTTCCACTTTGCCAGGGGGTTCATTGGCAGGATTTTAGCAGCGGTGGTTCGAACACTTCACCCTAATATGTACAAGAGACTACTTCAAATCTAACTTGATCTCAAGCCGTGTTTTAAATCTCTGTTTCATACTTCACCTGTGTGCCAAATCATAGATCACCTCTCATTTATTGGGTGGCGTGGGAGTGCCTTTCAGAAATGTTTTGTACTTGATTCTTTCTCATAAGACTGTGTTTATATCATTTTAATTGGCCTAACCAGGAACTTGCAATCGCAAATTGTGCATCAGATTTGTGTACTGTCAAGGAGAAAGTATGAGGTTTATTTTGTAAGTGATCAGAAGATCTTGCAGTAACTGTAGATTTCTGAAGCATGCTAGATGTAACAATTCTCATCATTAGAATCAGGAATATGCAAAAGTATTTGGCTTGTCCTTGGTGGCTTAGTTATTTGTGTATGTGAAAAAGGAAACACAAAAGTTTTTTGGAAAACCTATGCTCCTAAACAAACACACATGCTTCAGTTAGCACAACTTGTATTATAGATTCAATTTTTAGAACAATGTTAAAAATAACATGCTGAGAACAGTCTGGTTTATTTTCTTACAGTGTCTTTGAAGAGCTTTCTGAATTTTCCTGACTATCCTGTGCATATTGGATACTGGGTTTGCACAGGAAAATACAAAATACCTGCCTATGTTTAAAAACATATATAATATGCTAATACCTAATACCTGCCTGTGTTTAAAAGCAAATTTCAGTTTTACTATTAGAAGCATGATTAGGAAAGTGGTCACACTGAAAAAAAAAGTTAGAAATACTGTGGAATGAAAACACCCAACCATATGATTTAGCGTGTCTAAAATTTTATAATATTTTCCTGTTTGTAGGCACCATTGCCAGAACAAGAAGGACCATCTACTGGTACAGTAGGAACTTTTGAACTGATGAGTTCCAAAGACTTAGCACATCAGATGACAGTTTATGACTGGGAGCTCTTCAACTGTGTGCATGAGGTATGAGGATCTATCTATTTAGCAGGTTAGAAGATATTAAAAAGTGTTTAATTTTACATTGTAGGTTTGTGCATTGTTTCCAAAATCTTCTCTAAGCTTGATTTTCAAAAATCTTACAATAAAGCCACCTACACGTTTTGAAAGTATAAGACATTCTTAATTTGATAGGCAAAATAGAAAAATAAAGTTAGACTTCATCTGGACATGTGCTGCTTGTTGAATTACTTTGTTTGTTTTAAGGTATTAAGCTGTTTATATATAATCTGTAGTTATGCTTTTACTATGCCTCAGCTATTGTATACTGGATTTGTAACCTGAATCCTTGTCATCTGTGTAGCTATAAATGTAAACTAAACTGCAGAGCAAGTTTTAGGCTAGATACTGACCTGGTCAGTCTTAGTCTCTTTCCTCTGTCCAAGAAACACAACTTAAAAAAAATTCCAAACTGTTTTCTCTTTCCTAGCTGGAATTGATCTATCACACTTTTGGAAGGCACAATTTTAAAAAGACCACGGCAAATCTGGATTTATTTTTAAGAAGATTCAATGAAATTCAGTTCTGGGTGGTCACCGAGATTTGTCTTTGCTCTCAACTCAGCAAGCGTGTTCAGCTGTTAAAGAAATACATTAAGATAGCAGCCCAGTAAGTATACAATCATATGGGAGCTGGAAGTGAGGTTCAGTATAGTCAATGTGGTTTTATTTTCTCTTCAGACAGCCACACAGAGTAGAGGTTACAATATTCTGTATTTGGTAATTCTGTCCATTTTCTTACAGGGCTGTACAGAACCTTGTTAATGCATATTCTTCTTTCTTGTGCTACTCTGCATTGCTCCTTGATCTGTGATCTCTTAGGGCCATGTTTACACATCAAATTTGTGAGAAAATGTATTTCAGTTCATTAGGAGAATCCTTCATTTGCCCTCCATACATTAGCAAATATTATTATATGAGTTAGTAAATATTAACAGAATTGAACCTAATTTTCCTGAGAAGAGAAATGTTTCTGGTTCTGCTCAGGAGGTCTGTTCTCAGAATTGCCCTGAGTGGGAAAACCAAGAGGGGAGAATAAAGAGATGTAGCATGGAGATGATAACACTCATGTTACTTTCATTCTCTTTGGATTTTCAGCAAGTTTGCCAATGATACAAAGTGTAGGGTCCTTCACCCGGGGAAGAGTAAACTCGAGTAGGAGCACAGATTGAGGGCTGGCCTACTAAGGAGTAGCTCTGCAGAGAGGGACTGGAACTGTTGGTAGATGACAAGGTGACCATGAGCTGGCAGTGGGCCCTGGGGGCCAGAAGGGCCAGTGGGATCCTGGGTGCATCGGGAAGAGTGTGGCCAGCAGGTCAAAGGAGGTGTTCCTCCCTCTCTATTCAGCCTTGGTGAGGCCACATCTGGAATACTGTGCCCAGTTCTGGGCTCCTCAGCACAAGAGAGACAAGGAGCTACTGGAAAGGGTCCAGTGGAGGCCACAGAGATGATATGGGGTCTGGAGCATCTCTCACAGGGGGAGAGCCTGAAAGAGCAGGGCCTGTTTAGTCCAGAGAAAAGTAGACTGAGAGATCTCATTTATACATTTAAATATCTTGAAGGGTGGTGCCAAGAGAGTAGTTCCAGACCCTTTTCAGTGGTGCCCAGTGACAGGATGAGGAGCAAGGGCCTTAAACGAAAACACAAGAACTTTCACCTCAGCATGAGGAATAACTTTGTGTTGAGGGTGCCAGAGCACTGGAACAGGCTGCTCAGGGAGTTCATGGAGTCTCCCTGTCCACAGAGACATTGAATATCCACCTGGACACATTCCTATGTCACCTGGTCCAGGTGACCCTGCCTTGGCAGGGGGGTAGGACTGGATGATCTCCAGAGGTCCCCTCCAACCCTTACGATTCTGTGATTCTGTGATTTTTTTAAATACTTTTAAAATGCAAAATATGAATGTCCTCTTCTGTTATTAATTGCTGGGTCTGAGGTTGGATAGCAGGCATTCTTTCTGTCTTCCTTTATTCCTATCCAAATTTAAACTGTTTGGAACCTTCATGCCAGAGATGTCAGCCTTGACTCCCTAAAGTCAAGAGCAGAGCAGTGACTGACTTCAGAGGGAACAGGGGCGTATCCATGCCCTGCATAGGTACAGATTTTTATTATTCTTACACCCTCCCTCCCTTTCCAGCTCATGGTGTATTTATTGCATTCATTGAAATCTGAAAAACAGTTTGCCGAGGTTTGTAGTGTTTGTCTGGAGCTCTGGGCATTGTAACTAGAAGCCTTTAGGCAGTTCTACCAACAGAGATGTTACCTGCAGTTAAACCAAGGTTTTAACTTTTTTGCATCATTAAATGGAGTTGTGTAAAGGAAGAGATTACTATTGCTGCTGTGATGCTGCCCTCCTCCCAGCTAGTAATTGCACATAGCTGAAGTCTGTGTTCACATCAAAACTGGGGATCAGTGTAGCTCCTTCCTCCAGGACATCCTGCTCTGCAAGTACCAGCTTCCTTCTGGGATCTACTTTGGGCCCTGCAGCTGAAGATTTTAAAAATCTGATGGCGGGCATGCAGGATGAGTTTTATATTTAGAACAGAGGACAGAATTTACCTCTTTAGTTTCTAAAAATACACGCACCACATATTCCATTATCTCACTGCACAGCGCAGGAGTGGGAAGCAGCTGCAGGCGTGGCGGGCTGTGCCCAGGAGAGGGCAGTGGCACCCACACAGACGTCGGGGCCTTTCCTAATCTCAGGCATGAAATGAGAAAATGTTGAAATGTGGTCATGAAGATACAACAGTAATTTCCATAAACACTTGAAATCAAGTATCCTAAAAATTACAGTTAAATATCTCCTTAATAAACTGCCCTAGCCTGCGAGTTCTTCGGAGTCATGGGTTTAATCTTGTGCTATTTACAACAGCCTGACAACCTCCTGTTTACTTCCATGTTTCTGGTATCACTACAATGCTAAAAATAAATAGCTAAAAGCAGTCGGCTCTGCTGGGTCCTCTTTGTCTCCTAAAAGCAGAGAAATCCAAAGCAGAAGATTTTCCTCTGTACAAACCAAGAGGGCAGGTTTAATTCCAGCCGCTGGAAAGGCACTGGGAAGTTTTGCCAGGCTGTTGCCCTCTGTGCAGTGCTGCCATGGTAACAGCTGCTACACATGCACTAAAACAAACACAAAGTGCACCGAAGTTAGGGAGGAGAAAAAGCCCAGACTTTGAAGCAGTATCTTTGAGGAAGTTTTGCCTGTGAAGATCCTTGAGACCTAATGAGAACTTTACCCTACCTAGAAGTACTAGACTCATTAGAAAAGTGTTCAGGGAGAACAGCTCAGTGCTGCACTATTAATCTTAGACATGACTGGTGGTAACGAGATGCCTTGCACGTACTCATTTTCAAAGAGAACTGCTACTGAGAAGCTTTTCTCAGTTCTGTGGCTTGAGGTGGAGATATCATGCAGAAGGCACATCATTTTGTGTCTGCCACCCCATGCACCCTTGATGTGTGCTCCCAGTCTGTGCAGGCAACCACAAGGCCAAGTGCTGACTCCAAGTGCTGTGCACATGTGCTTTCAGTTCCAGGAGCCAGTGTCACTTTAGCATCTGCTGGAAAAGGATGTAGGGGTTACCAGGTTCATATCTTTTCTCCAGCTATTGTAGGAATAAACTTTCAAACAAAGGGGAGAAGTGTTTTCCAATATTTCCAACAGTGAGTTCTTCCCATATTAATTGTATAATTGTGTGTAACCCCTAAGGAAAGCCACTCCCTGCTGAAGAAACAGAGACTGAGGTGCTGAAATTGGATGTTGGCACATCAGTTGAGAAAGATAAGAGATTATATGCAAAAACCCAGTGAGATGCAGTTTTATGATGTTTTTTTGGATAGGCTTTATTCTATCTCTTCCCTTCCTGTTGAGTCAGTGAGCCACTGATGCAGACCCAGCTGAGCAGTTGCATTGACTATGCCCATCAGATTGTACCTTCTCCTTCATATGACATGTTGGATCTTCCATAGTACTCAAATACATGTTCCAGTTTTTTCTGATTGCTAGCAAAATCCTTTTTTGAATTAGAGATGGAGTGTGACCTGGAGTTTTTTTTTGCCCAGGACGTCTTTAATGATGCTGGTAACAAGTGGCAACTCTTTTCCTGAAACATACTAGAAGTCCCAGAATCTATAAGTAATAGAAATCCTATACTGCAGGAGAGGTCACTGGCAAGGGGCATCTCTAGACAGCTGGTCTTCTCCCTCTAAAAAGACTCAATGGCCCTGTAAACTGCAATGAAGATTGCCTAAGGAAAGCTTCAAGTATTCATTAGCTGTTCAGAAGCTGTCAGCAAGTTCTGCAGCAATGAGGTTATAAACAATTGTTTACACTGTTTCTGGTATCCCTTGGGACTGAATTGAGCCCATGTGTTTCTGGGTAGAGAATTGCTTCAAAAACTAGAAGTCCTTGCAGAAGTTGGCATCCAGTGAAGTAGAAGAAGGGAGGTCATTTTAGGAGGGAAGGGAAAGAAGCCTCCAGTGTGGTGAAGTGCTAGAACATTGGTGAAGTGGTGTCTGCAGGCATGCTGGCCAGGACTACCTAAATTCAGTCACTTCTAAGCTAGATGCCTGGGTTCAGCTTTCTTAAGGTTGTCATAAGTACTGCTCTGGCTGATATATACAACTTAAAACATGGCCCTTTGTGTTTCAGCTGTAAAGAATACAAAAATCTGAATTCCTTTTTCGCTATTATTATGGGACTGAGTAATGTTGCTGTGAGCCGTCTCTCACTAACATGGGAGGTAAGTCTTTGCTAAAATCCTATTCCAGGAAGCTTGATGGGGACTTCTGCTTTTAGTTAGCAAAAATGAGAATTGGTATTGATAAAGCTAGCTCTGGTAATTCAGCTAAGTCTGACAGTTTTTATTAGTAAGGCAGTATACTACACCCATGGACATGCTGAATACTCACAGGAGTTAACAAGAGTGACAACAGTGGCTCCTGTTGCTGAGCTAAACTGCCCAACAGCATGAGCAAGCTAGCCAGCCAACCTCTTAGATCAGCCCATCCTCTGTGTGCCTTCACTTTACTGGTGGTTCAGTGAGATCGCTCCACTGATAATTCTCTTAAATTCATCCTCTGTTTATACATACTATTTTCTGATCTTCACAGGGACTCTGTTGCCCTGTTAAAATGTGGGTTTGTCCTAAGCAGTTCTGGTTTTCTCTCTGACAAGCATTTCCATGCTTACTGTCAGTTTGGTCTTCATTCTCAGAGCTTCCACTTTTTTCTGTGGCTTTGCTCGTTTGTATATGAGTGTATAAAAAGGGTGCAGTGTCCAGCACAGTGTAACCACTGAAAACATACTGGTTATCAAAAGCAGTACAGATTTAAATGTGCATGCATTTTGTTCATTAGAAATTCAAAATAATTAGCATAACTGAGGTTATTGGTGCAACTGAGAGCAAAATTTGAACACATTTAAAAATGTGCTCTGAAATGGGAGATCAGACTAAGACATCTGAGAGTACACCAGTCCTGTTTTCAAAAGTACATGTATCATATAAAATCAGTGCTACAGGCAAAGATTTTCTGTTTCTCAAAATAATGACCTTTTATTTGTGGCTACAGAGAGGAGTTGGGAGACCTGAGACAGTACAGGACTAGACAAGAAGGAATTGAATGTATATACTACATACAGCAATCTGAAATGGGCACCAGGTCTGAGCTGGTGGGGGGCACAGATCACTTGTACATGTGGAGGATTAACTTGAGGTCATGGAAATGTTATCACACTCTGGTTCTGTAGAGCAGTTGGTTTATCAAGAGAATTTCTGCAATTTGATTTTTAGCCAGATATATACAGAAAATACTTGAAGACAAACATACGAAGACCTGATTTTTTTCTATATTATCATGCATTTACATTAGTTCTATGCAGAAATCAGATATTTGCAGGTGCAAATGTCCAATTATACCACTTACTTCACAAATACCTAATCTGCATGCATATGCAAACTAGGCACACAGTTGTTGACACACATCATTAAAAATTAGGCCCTTGCTGTGGCACAGTGTAAATAGCTTGCTAGGGTACACACTCCAAATGTAGAAAGTATTGCAAAAAATAATTCCTGCACTATAAAGTCTCTATTAATCTTTAATGTTATCCACTGCTGATAGTAGTGTGAAAAAATCAGCAAATACGGAGAAATTTCTTACTAAAAATAACTGACATATTCTGATTGTACATAAAAAATTACAGTGATTTCTGAAACCAATTTATAACGTATCTTATAGTCTTTAAAGTTATTTAATCTGTGTAACATACTATGCATGAGGGGGAAAGAAAGTATTTAGTAAAGCCTATGTCATTTCAATCATTGCATGATCAACTGACCCATTATTTATTTGTGTAGGTATTGTGGACTGAAAAAATATTCATTAATTTGTACCCCAGAAAGTGATAGAGGACCTTTGCTGCTGAGCATGTCAAGAATTTTTACTAATAAATGCATCAGCATGAGCAAAAAAACCTCCTGGAAATGCCCAGGTCTGGATATGAATGTTTGCAAGGGCAATTCATCATAGGTATGAATAATTAAGCCAATCTGCCCCCTATGCAGGCTGTGTGTAAATTATATTTTCAGATAGGCTATAATCAGGGATGTCCTGAAAGCATTCACATGAATTTCCACTTACATTCTGAATTCAGTGATTGCTATGTGAGCCAAACAAAAATCTGAATCTAAACATCCCAAAGGACTAAATTCAAGTCAGGGTTTAAATCAGGATCCAGGTTTCATGGCTGGTCCCGTCTCTATTTTTAATCTGGTTGCTAGGAAACATGTTGTATTTTAGATTAGCACATTGTTAGAAATATCTGGCAAAAAAGAGCACTTTCCCGACTTAGGGCGTTGTAGAAGGAACTAGCATTTACAGTAAAATTACTGCAGTGATCAGATTTAATTAAGGTTTGCTATTTTTGTTTTTATTAACAGAAACTCCCAGGCAAGTTCAAGAAGATCTATGCAGAGTTTGAAAGCTTAATGGTGAATAGCAATAGATCCCTTATTCTATGCACAATCTGAGATAATTCAGTTTCTGATTTGAATTCCTTGATTCAGAACATTTTATATGTCCTTGTTTGACTTTTAAGAAGTTTATGATCCCATTTTAGAGCTGCTAAAACAAGTATGTATGACTAATAAATTGTACTCTTAGGAACCTACTCTGAGAGAACTTATGTACCACTCAAAGTTAATCTGGGAACTCAGAAAAGCTTTATCACATGTTTTCCAATAGTACATATGGGAAATTCTATTTTTCAACCTGGATTTTTCCAGGCAGTACATTTTAGTGCTACAATATATGCAAAATTGGATCTGCAGCTGTAAGGAGGGAAGAAAAAATGCATGGTTTCTTTTATGAAGAATGTTTTTGTAATCATATCTTACCTAGCAATTTTAGCAAATTGCTAAAAAAAATGTTTGTGTTTAGTGGCTGCATTGTCATTGTGTAACCAGTTCAGAAGAATATAAAAGGTGTCTGAATTTGCAGATGCACTTTTAAAGTCACAGGAAAAAATAATATTTTTAATAAATGCGATGACATCTAAATCAATGCATATAGTGTCTTGATACATATAATAATACATATTAGTAATTATTTTATTTCTCTTTTTTCCTAAGGATCCGTCAAGAAACCACAGGGCCTACAGACTAACTGTAGCTAAATTGGACCCTCCAATAATTCCTTTCATGCCACTGCTTATAAAAGGTAAGCTTGGATGTTACCAGAATTATTAACTTGAAAGCTGTTTGTCAAATATCTGAAGGATAAGAGTAGCAGCAAGAAAAAGTAAAAATCAATCTCAGTGTGAGGTATGATCTTTTTCCATTATGAAAAGCATGACACAGAGACAAGAAAAACTGCTTTTGTACATCTGAATATCATACCTCAATTTTATTAGTCTAAGAAATGCTGCAAATTAAAACCTAAATGTTTTACTTTTACAGCTGCTATGATTTTTGTAAGGGTAGATAAACATTCTGCTGTTTTGTATGACCATGACTCAGAAATGAGCTTTTATGTGTCTTTTATTTCTATACAGACATGACGTTTACTCATGAGGGAAACAAGACATTCACTGACAATCTAGTAAACTTCGAAAAAATGGTATGTATGACATATTTGAAAGAAAACTTAAAAATACCTCCTTATTCCCCTCTTCAAGAGTGAACTTCTCAACAGTGACTTTCAGGACTAGAGAAAATGAAGGCAGGAGACCAAGACCTGGCAAAAACAGCCTGTATTGTACATAGAGCCTGGGGCCTCTGGTTTTCTGGAAAACCTCACAGAGGTAGAGAATAAACTGCCCACTAAGCCACGCACAGCCAAAATGTTTCCTAGGAGAGGGAGCATCAGGGACAGGAAGCAGAGCTGTTAGAGACACTTCCTAGCAGTTTGGGACCAACCTATGATTTTAACTGCTGTTCCTTCAAACAGGCCTGAACTGCCTCAGGCTAGGATAGTTCTGCATTGATCCTTGGAGAATGAAAAAAGCATTGAAAAGATCTTGCAACATATATTTTCTTTCCTTTCACAAATGAAGAGAGGTGTCTGTGGCTTGATTGCTTTCCTACTGGAAAGGAGAATCAATGATAAAAGGCTAGAGTATGCTCAAATTTTATATAAGTCCTGCACCTAAGCAGTTATAATTTCAAACACCATTGCCAAAAACTACAGTCAGACAATTTTCCATTGCAGAAGTCTCAACTGAAACTTGAGTTTCTCAGCAGTGAAAGGACATTTTCTTGGTTGCTAAGGTCATGTTCCTCGTTAGTGGAATGACACCTGCATCTGAGAACCTGCATTAGCCAAACCCAGCTATGGCGTCTGCATAGCAAAACCAGACCTGACTTACTGCTCTGGCAGTAAATAGTAGAATCACAGAATCACTAAGGTTGGAAAAGACCTCCAGGATCCCTGAAGCCAACTCTTAGCCCAGCACCACTGGGTTCCCCAGTAAACCTTGTGCCCGAGTGCCACATCCACACGCTCTTTGAACACTTCCAGGCATGCTGATTCCACCACTTTCCTGGGCAGCCTGTTCCAATGCCTGACCACCCTTAAAGTGAAGAAATTTTTTCTCACATCTCATCTAAACCTCCCCTCGCACAACTTGAGGCTGTTTCCTCTTAGTAATTTAGCAGCCATTCTAGAGCATATTTCCTCTGGCACCTACATCTGCTTGTTCCTAGTAGTACAGTAATCAGAACCACTCCATTCCACTGGAGTTACATAACTCCAGTTATTTCCACTGCACTGTGGAGGCATTTGTCTGACCCTCTGAGCACCGATAACTGCAGAGGGGAAAAAAGGAGGACTTTAGCTCTTTAAAAAACTTCACAGAAAAGTGATCATCCCTCTGAGTGAATTCTCTTAGATTTTAATCTATAGCTCCAGGACAGCCTCTGTCCTTGGGTGAAAATACCCCTTTACTAAGATGAGACATTTTGTAAGTAAATTAGCACTGCCTGAGTAAGGGCCTGACCTCACTTTGCAATAATGACATTCTGTAATTGCATATGCAGACTGTGTTGCCATCTCCTTCCAAAGGCCTTGAGCCTTCTACCTGCAGAAAAGGACTTTTTTCTGCACTGCCTGTTGTAATTAGGTATAGATACAACAGTATAGATAGTGAATACTTTGGGGAGCACAAAGGGATCTCAGACTTGGTTGGAACACCTCCAAACCAGAAGGGATGGCAGTTGCATTGCTACAGCCATGGTTCCAACATCTCCACCTCACCTGGCCTGTTTACACCTCCTGAGCCAGAAGAGCCGGTAGATTCACTGGCCTCAGAGCTCCATGCTTCAAGCTCTTTATGCCTCATTTTGTGTGAAAGCCATTACAGGAGGGAAGAGCTCTCCTGTAAGCACTTCCCATAGACAGAAGTTCAACACAGGCTTGTCATTTAAGAATAGTTCTGCGCCACTCTGTACAACATCTTGGCACTTCCGAGGCCAAGAGTGAATTTTATAGCAGTTTAAACTGATCTATATCTAAGTTGCTGCAGGTCTACCCTCTTTCTCCTAGTCTGCTCATTGTCTTATCTTCAAAAGAATGTTACCCCCAGAAAAAGAATTTATTAGTAGCACCCAAAAGTTTTAAGTAATATTTTATGCTGCAAGAATATAGTACCAGTAATCTGACTTCTGATCATTTTCTTTAGGAGAGGAATGTAAAGATCAGTTAGTGTATTTTTGATGCGGCGTATTTTTTACAGAATCAGTATTATGTCTCATGTTCCTCAACCCACCAGAAAGGGAAACATTCTCCTTTTTTAGTTTTCTAAGCCTTTCTTCGGTTGATACGCTACCTAAAATCTCACTCTGCTTTTTCTCCAGGCCTTACTGCAGGTATATCTTTCATATTTTGATTGTTCTTCACTAGCTCTTCTGCATGCTTCTATGGTGGTTTTACTGCATTTCTCAACCCATAGCTGTTCAAAGCAACCTGTATTCAAATTCCACCCACATAATTCATTCAAATCCTACTGTGGACGTGGCAGTTTTTAGCTTTTTACATGTGTCATCAGGTCAAGCAAAGAAGAAAAGCCTACTGTTAAACCTCAGTCGCTGCCGCCTACTTGTTTTAAGCTTAAAACTGTCATAGCCACACATAATTGCCAGATATTAAACTGTGAAGACAAGACCACTCAGCCAGATAACTCTCAGGTAAATTCTCCTCTCTTTTAAATAAGTCTAACCCCAAGGTGTTTTTGTGATGTTATTCTGCCATTTTCAGGAGAAAAATAGAAACCAGATTTTCTTACAGGAATCATGTCCTACCATTCATTTATTGTTTCTGTCTGTTCTGCTGCATGATATTCTGTCATAAGCAGATGGACATTCCTTAGAGTATTGCTGGGATCCACTCTCACTGATGTTCTGAAACATCTTGGTTCTTTGGAAGATTGTTCCCTTTTATGTTTGCTGAAGTTTATGAATAAAAATATCTGGGTACTTGCCACTGGTGGTGCCACTTGCCCCTGGAGGAGGTGGGTCCCTTCGACTCCCATGTACGCACAGTGATGAAACTGAGAATGGCCTCTGGCATCGCGTCTGCATTCTCACCACAGAGCTCTGATCCCGACAGCTGATGTGCTGCTGACAACTTTATTCCTGTAACTGGCAGCCAAAAGTACAAGTTTGATCTAGTGGCATCTCTTCAGCTGAAACAGCTTCCTTTAAATCTTTTCTGTTTCGCAATGTTTCTGTTATTATTTATATTAAATGATGTATCTTAAAACATGCAGGAGCTCAGGCAGTGTCTGAGCCAGGAGCTCCCTGAGTGCCAGAAACAGCAAGGCCTGGTTTCCTAAACATTTGTGTTTCATGGCTGCTTGAGCTCTGCTCAGATCTCTTCTCGTGGCTGAGGCATGTGTTGTTTCTTCATGGCTGGGGAATTCTGTGTGAATAGGCTTTTGTCATAACATAGGAACTTGCACTACAGCCTTTTTCCTGAAGGAGACAGAGGGCACTTACACAATCTTTCTCTTGTCTTGCCATCTGTTTTCACAGAAAATTGGTAGGAGCTTTCTTGTGTTTGAAAACTCTGGGTTCTTTTTTCAAATTGAACAAAATTATCTAGGAAGAAGGGAAAAACAGACAGATGGTGTTGAGCCACATTAGCCTACTCTTTTTTAGCATCTGAAGCTAACAAAGAAAAAGACTGAGTCAATTTTTTCCTGCTGCGCTTTCCTATATATTGATCTTCTCAGTGGTGGAGTGACAGAACCATGGTATTGGCAGTAGTAAGGGAACATCACTCTGCAGAGCATTGCTCAGCTTTACCTGCTGCTGCCTTTGTGACTGCCTGCTCTTTCTTCCCTTTCCCTGTCTCCTGATCCCCACAGATGCCTTATCTGGAGGAGGCTGTGAGGAGTGGGAGGACAGGGGCACCTAGCCAGGGAAGAGAGTAACCACGTGTGGCAAAGCCACAGCCATGGGTAAAGAGGGAAGTTTGTAAACAGACCCATTTGGTTTGTACAAGATGTGGGTAAACAGTACTGAACATGTCAGAAATAGATATGCTCTTAGTCTTTGTATTTGCACTGTATTTGTGCTCTTTACTCATGCCATTGCATGAAGCCTTAAAATCCAATCTGGAAAATGTTGTTTATGCATTTGTCAATAAGTAGGTAAAATTACTAAATTACTGGTCTTTGTAGTGTAAGTCTTTAGTAAAAGGCTTTGTCTTCAAAGACATGGCAAACAAGACATGGTTTAAGAGAAGTATTGAATGTCTTTTACTTACCTCACAAGAAGCTGATGGGGAGAGGTTGGAAGCTGTTTCCACCAGATGTACATTCTAGTTTGGCATATATGTGTTGCTCAGATGTACATTCTAGTTTGGCATATATGACATGACACCAAACCACCTACATCTCTTCTCCCCTGGTGAGTTGACAGTATGTGTTAGTTGTAAATGTGCCTTCAGAAGACTCATCTGTGTAATAACTGAAGATGTATTTATTACAGAGGAGGAAAACTTTTAAAGGTTTTTAAATACTGGAGTTTTAGTTTGGAAGATGGGGAACATTTTGAGAGCTGCAAGATACAAAGATGGCAGTAGGCTGCAAACACAATTAGTTTATGATCTAGAATGACCCTCTTCTCGGGTGAAGGCAAGCACCCAAATAGCACCAGTAGTAATAGTTCCTGTAAACTCTGTATGATTTAGCAGATGCAGGATAACCTACAACCTGCAGCACATGGCAATATACACCATTTAAGTGACACCGCTTTTATAGCTACATATTTAGAAAAAATTTACAAGCACTTTCCTAGAATTAGGTCTTGGCAGGGAAAGAAGAGACAGGAACGTGAGGAAAGTACTGAGCATGACTCTCCTTAGGGACAGGCAGTACTTCATACTCTTGACCACTTACTGATTTTTTTTTCCAAGCCTCAGCTGCCTAATTGCACTCTGACTACCAGTACTGAATTTTGTATTCATAGACAAAGGGAAGATGCAATTATTTGGGGTCAGCGCCATTTCTCAAATCATCGGAGAGCCTGAACAAAGATTACTTTCTGTTGCACCTTCTTCATATGACATTACCCAGCATTATCTCAGGAATAACACCTGTAGAGGGAGCAGAAGTCAGGAAAAAGCTCTGAAAGTGCTGACCTGCCATGGCAGCACAAGATAGCGCCATGGTGCTGACCACTGATGCTTCTTTTTGTCAAACCTCTTCCCTTCAGGTGCGAAAAGAGGATTAGAGAATTTGTGCATATTTGTTTTCAGGTTTTGTGGAGACGAACAAAAGGGAATTCACACTCTTATCCATATGCAAAAAAACAGGCAAACATTCTTTAATTTTTGGAACATAAAGATTATGCAAAAAGTGTGTGACTAAAGCCCTTAGTAGTTTTCAATAGCATATATGAATATTTATAATATTTAGCAACCTGGGTTCGGAATGGATTAGAAGATAATGTGCTGGCCTGCTGCCACAATTCCAGACTGTAAAACTTGAAAGAGTATTGTGTATACACAGCATGCTTGTAGTAGCCATTACTTGTTGTATTATGCAGTTGGTTCTGTTTCAGAAGGATCCAAATTTAGGATTGTATGGCTTTTTGATAGTGGTCTTGCTTAGCAATGCGAGTAAACAGAGGTTAATCTTTGCAGGCATTGACTTGAGGTAATCCTCTATTTGAAGAAAAACTGTAAGGAGCAGGCAATTAAACTTCCATCTGAAAATTTTTTCTGTCCATGTTTCTAGTTTTCTTGCATCAAAAGAAGACAATCTGACTTACCTCTGAGATTCAGGAAGGGAAATTTCACTTTTATTTCATAACCTGTTTATTCAGCCTCAACACCCACTTCCTCAGTGGATTGCATTTCATCATTGCCAGGATGCTTCTGAATGCACAGACTGAATCACATTATCCTCAGGAAAAGGCAAAGGAACCCCTAAAATAAAGTCTTTCAGTCAACTGAAGGAAGCCAGGCAGTTCAGCCTTTAACCAGAAGTCAGACAAGTCCGTTGCCACTTCCACTTTTTCTTGCCTAGAAGAGCCCACATAATGGCAAATTTGAAAACGGCAAAAACTTTCTTTAAAATCTTCACTACACACCAATATTTTTTCTTTCAGTACAGTACTGCATTACAGTATTTATTCTGGATGTTCTGCTTTTTTTGAGAACAAATTCCCCACAAGAGAAAAGAGTAAAATTATTCCAAAGAACACTTTTTTTGATAAATCTAAGTTTTCACATATGAAGCTAAATAATAGTAGCTCCAAAGATTATTATGAGATGACGCTTCAAACCCTAAACACTTACAGGTATGAAAAATTAGGGTGTGTATTAACAATCCATCTAGAAAGCACATCAAGCAAAACTAGCTATCTTCCTAAAAATGAAGTGTCCTTAGCAAAGCTTCCTTTGAAGACAGACAGTCTTGAAACTTCGTTGTGTTGGCTGGTGCAGTTCAACTTTATGATCTCTACTTGAAACAGTTATTGTAGATGAGTATTTTTTGAACTGGTATAAATCAAAATAGCAGCAAATATGAAGGCACAGAGGTGTGAAACAGTGATGTTTATGTGCTTGTGTTGTTTTGACTTACATTTGATTGGGTTAGACTGAAAAACTGACACTGTTACATGCAGTGTGTTCTGTCTCAGCCCAGTTATCTTGAGTATTTAAGAGGTTCCCTTAAAGTCAGTGGAGTTTATTCGCTAAGCACCCGTGAGAATGTTTGCAAGGTAAGTGCCTTGGAAAATCTGCATAGTAATAATGGCTTGAAGAAGTATGAAAATTACCATAGGATAAAATCTACTCTTACTTGAATTATACATGTAGATACATATAACTTTAGGAACAACATAAGCAGATCCACATCTGGATTTCCTAGATCTTTTGGGAAAGTGTGTTTTAGAATTAACATATTTTAGACCAGTTTCGTTTGATAATACAAGGTGTAATCCACAAACATTTAGGACATGATATATCAATAGTGTTTCTTATGCCAACCAACCAACCCATTTTTGTAGGCTTGACAGTACATTAAAATGTCTGAGATTATGCATTGTCTGTGTAAGGAATGTCTTACATTGGTGTTTCCCACTTTTGGAATGATGGATTTTATAAACTTACTTCATTTGTAACATTTTCATTTAAGATTATACTAGTGATTTCATTTAAGATTATAGTGAATTTAGAGGACTATATGCCCCAGGCTTTATTGTTGACTAGTAAGAGATATATAATTTCATTTTATGAGAGTTTATTGCTAACTAGCTTGTTAATCTCACACAAAAATTTCATAATGTATGAAGCAGCCTGGTGAGAATGTGCTGTGTGAGAAGATGTAGCTGTGTTGGAACATAGCCATTAGAGTCTGATAGGGAGCAGCATTTCCCTCCTCTACTTTTTCTTAACCTAAGCAAAAGAAACCAAAACAAATGTCCTTATAACAGGGATTGAATCAAACTATCTAGCTAATTGCTAGTATTAGTTTATTTGACGTTATGTAGAACAACTAATTCTGCCCCATACTGATGGTTGTGTTATTTCTGTGGTGCTAATCACAAAACCAGTTAAATTTCTACAGTCCAGAAATAATGTTTTGCTGTACAGCTTACCTTAATTTTTCTTAAAAACTATTGTAAAATAACATCTGATTTATCACAGCAAATGTATTGATTGAAACTGAATGGATTGAAATTATGTATTTTTCGCTGAAGAGGAAGCAGAGCCAACAAGGACTGAAGTGACTTCTGCTTTTTTTTGCGAACTGTCAGTAGAAGGGTCTAGCAAAAGTGGATCCACTTTTCAGGCTGAGTTAGATACACTTGTGCAAAGTAACACTGTGTAACAGGTCTGTTTATGAAACTTGGCTGCAGGCCACAGTACTGACAGTGGCCTTCTCACCTGTGAACTGAGCATTCTGCCAGTGGAATCACCCTCATGTGCTTATTTACACTGTCATCTTCCAGGAGGACTGCATTTTAAACTCAAGTTTATATAAAAGATGAAAGCTCTTTAATTGCTGAATATATTCTTGAAATGGCCTTGCTGTTAGGAGCTGATAGTCTTTAAATTAACATGTATATACTTGATGGTATTCCTTTTTAATATGGTAAGATGTTATCAAAGAAATGCACATTGAAGAGGCTGATTTTCATTCTTAGTTAGGGCCTTTTACAGCATTCAAGCAAGGGAAAGAGTTCTCTGAGCGCATGTAAATTACACTCATGCTTATTTAAAGCCTGTGTAAATGCAAATCACACCCTATATATGAAAGTAGCAGCATTAAAATTATATTTTCATTCATATGACTGCTTTTATTGACATGTGTCTTCACACTCAGGCACAGTTAGGTGCTTCGTTTAAATGATGATGAAATACAGTGCTTGTTCTCTGATTGCATCCCATCTTTTCCTTCCAGCGCATGATTGCCAACACTGTCAGGACAGTGAAATTCTGCCGAAGCCAGTCTTTCAGTAAGTGTATTCCAACATCTGTACTGTCAGCATTATCATTAATAGCTACAGTAATTACAACTAATTCTGTGTGTACCAGAACTGAAGAGCCTGCTTTCCAGTGATTCTTCCATGTTTGGATCCTGTGATGTTTCACAGGGCGAAATATCCTTCAGGAAGCTCTAATAAACCCCTTCTCCTCTATCTCTTTTCCATGCATGTGAAAGAGCTAAATATCTGTGAGGTGTCTACCCATCTGTCAGATTAGAGCCAGTTGAAATTAGCCACTGGATTCAGAAGTGGTTGAAATAAGTCTAGCAGGCAGCAGCACACAGATACTTGCTTGGATAAATGCTATTTTAATATTAAACCATTCTGGAGACATGACCTTTATAAATGACATAACTGCATAAGGCAGTGAATTTAAAACCTGTTTGGCAGTATAATTACCAGAACTTCCTTGAGGCCATGTAAGATGACAGAGCTGTATGGTCAAACAGGCTTCTCTGTGGGTCTCATCCCATTGAGCTGCACTGTCAGTCTCAGTCACATGGGCTTTTCCTCAGCACTTCATCATTTTGACTCACAGTACCCTTCCTCCTTCTCAAACAACAGAATAAATAATATAAAACTATATTTTTATAAAAATAGTTTCTTTCCGTATGAGTCAAAGCTTAACTGTAGAAGATTTGTAGAAATTTCTATAGAACTGTAGAAATTAAGAGAGATATTTTTCATCCACAATCCAGGTTTTTTGGCTTTGTGTCTTTAATTTTGATGTATTAAGTACAGGTGAGACCTCCACATATTTAGAAATGGAAGCAGATTTTCATTATACATGATATAACAAAATGTCAGTATATAGATCTACTGGATCTAAATTCCATGGTTTTTGTGTGTGTGTGTATGTGTAGTGTAATGTATACACCTCAGTATCTTTTTCTAGTTGATTTTAAGTTACCTAACACATATTATATTACACTGTAAGTTGTTTCCTGTGAGGCTGAAGATACTTAGAATTTAAATCAGTAGTATTTCATAAGTGCTGCTGGAGTAGGTATAATGTGGTTGAGTAATGTAAACAGGTAGTAAATTCTGAGGCTTGAACGGGGCAGCCACCAAGCACTACATTGTTACAAATATTTAATACTGAGCTAGAAATGAGAATATTGCATGAAAACAGGCTTAAATCAATTACATAATTTTGAATCTGTGAAAGTTGCTGGTTCAAAAGCAAACGAGCAGCTTTAAATTGTACTTGTTAGCTGTATAATGTATAACTAATGACTGATAAGGTGATGTGTAAAACTGTAACGAAGGGCCATCAATTTTAGTAAATGTAGCCAAGGATGTCCAAAAGAAAAGTTAATTTGTGGGGGTAGTAACCAGAAAGACCATCAGATAACAGAGAAAAGGTTTCAAAGACAGCAATTCCTAAATATTTCCTGTTTAACTCACCAAGATCTAGTCTTTCCTGTGACAGCTTGTAAGGAGTTGTGCATTTTGTTCAGGCATTTGTCCATTTACGTATATCAATCCTACATCGTTGCTCTTTCACCAGATCCTGATGCAGCCCTGACTAATAAAAACCATCAGGATGTTCGGAGCTACGTGCGGCAATTAAATGTGATTGACAACCAGAGAACTTTATCACAGATGTCTCACCGGCTGGAACCGCGCCGAGCATAAACATTGAAGCAATGATGAGAAATGATCTTTTATCCTCTCAAGGTCACTTGTTAAGAACTTCACTTTCTCTGCTACTGCACTGCCACTACAAAAATAAGCAAAAACATACTCTAAGGTCTTAGGCAACGCACAATGTACCGGCCTGCTGGGGAACTTTGGCTGAGGAAGAATTTATGCACTGTAGGTGTATGGGTGGCCATGTTGTGAACTGTTAACTCATCTTAAAGTGTAGTAAGTGATATCTCATATTGATTAAACAAAAGGCAGAAGATAGAATAGTTAGTGGGAAATGCACAAAAACTTTTAACAGTTCTAAGGTAGGTAGTGAGTTCTTCTCCCTAATTAAGAATCTGTATTTTATGATTTATGCTTCAGGTCAGGACCAAAACTGATCATCAGTTTAGCTTGCTCAGCTACTGTTGACCTCAATAGAAGATGGATGTAAGGATCTGATGAAAAAATCTAGGTTCAAGAGCGGTCCAAGGCATAGTTCCATTCAGAGAAGACTTGCAAATATTGCCATTTTAAATACAACAAATACTAAGAAAATTCCTAGTCTTAATCATACTGCCTACTACTACAAGCAGTGTGGCCATTTTAGAAAACTGACAGGACTGAAAATATTTTGAATGATAAATAGATTAATAAGTGCTTACATTTTACTTCCTTCTTTTTAAATTACCAATAAGGTTTTTACAAAATTCAGTTAAAAAGTAAGGCTGTCAAAATCAATAGCATTAAAGGTAGCAAAGGACTGGTTCAAAAAGAGCACAATATGCACAAATGGATTTCAAGAGAATATTTTCCTGGACATTAAAACCTTAAACTTCAGCTAGAATTAATCGTGGCTGGTTAACACATTTTCTGGTCTTACGCATTTACAAATATCTTAATTTTCAGCCAATTGTTTGCACTTTCAATAGACTGTAAATAAATGTCAATTCATTATGTTCTAGAATGTTTATTTATGTAATAGTTATTGTGCCAAAATAATTCTGGTTTATTTATTTTGTTAGCATGTTATGAAAGTACAGCTTTTGTCTTCACACTCTGTGGATTTACATGTAGAAGTTGTGCGATGTATCTTTTCTGTAAACAACAGAAACCTTATTAAATGTAATTGCTGGAAAGGTTTAGTCACTGGCCTTATTTGCACTTTCAGCTTCATTCCTGCATAAATACCTATGCTACTAATTGGATGATATATCCAACTTGGCTTGTCATTTGCTGGGCCTCAAACCCGCAGTTGGCCTTCGTGCCCTGAGAGATGGACAATGAGATTAAAGCCAGTCAGGTCCACCCCTGCCACGGGGGATGACAGTCAGGCGGTGACGCAACACCACGGTCTTGTTAGCTCATTTGTTTCTCAGGAGAAAACATTTAAATTGGAAGGGTTTAAATAAAGAAGAGATATATTGTTAATTTTAGCTGTCTGACTAATTTGTCCTGCTCAGTCACTAATGTGAGCACTACAAGTTATCTCATCTTGGGCAGGATTTTACCTCAGGATGGCAAACTCAAGACCTTGGCTAATACAGCACTTGAGAGAGCTCTGGGTTTGATGGCCGCAGGGAGGTCTCTCAGGGCTCACAGCCATGAGGGGAGAGGTGATCTGGCAAGTGCCCTTTCCTGAATGCCCTCCTGAATGCTCCTGGAGATGGCTGTACTACTGCTGGGCAAGCCCAGATGGCGGCCAAGTGCATGCCAAGGGAATGACGATGTTCAAATGGCAAAAGTCTTTCCTATTGCATTCACTCTGGTTCTGCGCTGTGAAGCTGGATGTCATAAAACTGATTAAGCCTGAAATTAGAAGTTGCAACTATTATCTCATAATTAAGCTTCAGAGATGACCTCATTGATATAGTCTGCATTTTGCTTTAGACTCAGATCATATTATTTTTGGCACTGAACAGGACTGTGTGGAATCAGTATACACATACAGATTTTTTTATCTATAAAAATAATTACATTCTTTTAGTCAAAATATAAATTCTGCAAAAGCTGAGAGTCACCGGGAAAATGCTGACACGGAACCACAATCTGCTTGGTACCTGCACTGCAAAGGAAAGAATTACACAGTTAAGAAATATTCTGCAGCATGATGAAATAATTTATTTTAACTTTGCTGTCTGACTAGAAGTTCAAGATGATTCAGAGGAAAACCAGCTAATAATATAGAGACAAATTTGTGTCTTACTGTTTCAAGTGAGAAGTATTTATTTCCATTTGTGCTGTTCAATGAATATACTTCATATGGCTTTTTCAGATACAGAATCTTCCCAGAAGCAAAGTATGCAGTAGAATAAACTACAGGGACACAATTAATTCAACAGGCATTTTTATCTTTGCAATCAATTGGTAACATTTCTGAGTTCATGATTTTATTTGTTCCAGGTTTGTTCCTATTGTTTGGACTTTCATTTATTTCTGTGTTAGCTGGTTTATAAAGCTGCCAAGTTTTGGCTTGGCTCTGTGTATAGACCAATTCTTCATCCGTTTAGTATGTTTTTATCCCCTTGGTTTATTTTTTTTTTCTTTAAAACTTCTAACTGTTTTACTTATTTGTTGCCAACAGTCTCTATCATGTAGTTGTATCCCAGTGATACAAAGAGAGGTTTTATGGCACCTCCATATCAACAAATGAATGCAATTTACCTACTCAATGAAACTGGTATCTGACATTTTTTAATTTTCCAATAAAGGGTGCTGTATAAATAACAAGTGTTGCTATCTCTGTATCTAACTCATTCAAGTGGCTCTGATAGTTGCTATGGTTCTAATCACTATCTACATACCTAGAGATTAGATGAATAAAACTACCTTCTGGCTCTAGGATCTGTCCTGGGCTTCCCTTGCTCCCAATGTTGACTTTACAACAGGAAGGCAGCTGTCTGTATATTGCTCTAGCTGTAGGAAGTCTAAGCGACTGTTGCACTAGAGTGGAGAATGAATAGGAACTCAAGAAACACTGAAATGTCAAAACATCCATCCTAACTTCACCCTGTGCACACAGCTGCAAGTCACAGCTTGTTCCTGCTTCTCTGAGGACACCGCCTCGCTGCTGACTCTCAGGCCGCTCTGCAGGCCTGGCTGCAGGCAGTTGGGCAATCTCCAGCACCGCTCTGCTCATGGGCAGAGTTTGAGTTGCAGCACTTGGCCTGGTTTTGGCCCATGCCAGCTACCCTGCACGAGAATGTCCAGCCATTCCTTATGGGGTATCATGCAGCAGGGCCATTCCCAGGGGAAGCTACAGAGCTGTCTGTCCTGTCCTCCAGTGGGACCCAAGGTGCTCTGCACCTCCATCACACCCACTTGCATAAACAGCATAAATGCTACAGCATAGCCCCCTCCTCATTGCAACACTGCAGGCTGAACAAACATAAACCTGTTCTAAATGATGAGGGTCACAGGCCATAGAGTGCTGATACGGCTGGTCCCTGCTGCTTGGCTCAGGGCCCAGAGCTCCTGGTCCTGTTTTATTTACTGGCAGAGTCATAACTGTAGTATGAGTTTTCAGATGAGAGATGACCAGGAGGCAATGTCCATATTAAAAATGCACTGCTGGGAACCACTGAGCAGGATGGTGACACCTTGGGCATTTTGGAAAATGTTCTGCATTACAAGGTTCCAGCATTGGTGGTTTTTTTTTCCCCAGGCAGCAGTAGAGAGCACAAACACCTAAGTTTAGGGCTGCAGAGCCTAAAGAGTCACAGGGTACAGCTCTCTCTACCCTGGCACATTTCACTATCATTGATTTGTTAGGATTTGTTCTTTTCCTCAATGACCAGGCCCAGTGCTGAGAGAGGCAGGGAAGAAAGATTAAATCCAGGGAGGCTTGAATCCTGCACATCAGGAGGCTACAGCTATTTGGTAAAGACAGGATTCAAAATATTTTCCACAGACATCTTGTTCAAATCCAGTCGGCCACAAAGGTATGACAGTGCCAGATAAAAGAGTTCAAATGTATTTGCAGGACTCTGCAGATGGAGGGTCTGGGTTCTTTCTTCCTAGGTAAAATACTGTGAGGGCACACAGACCAGATACAAAGAGAGACAGAAACAAAAAAATGCTTCTTTTCAGAGACACTGGCAAAGCAACCTTTTAAGTACAAGAACTTTAAATATAATTTAGAAATCTTACAAAATAAGTTAGAGAGAAATCAAAAGATTTAACCTTCAGGGGTACAAAAAGAGATAATGAATTTTGCTTGGGAAAAAAATTTAACAAAATTATAAATCTAAATTGTTAACACAGCTTCTTAGTAAGGTCAACTGTATAATATAGAGCACCTTAACCTCTTCCACCAATTTTTAAACACCATGCAGCTTAAATAGACTACTTCTGAATTCAACAGTATTTCTTCTGGGAGCTCTGAATGCAAATCAAGAGGTAATAGTAGGAGGAAATTAAAAGATGTGCTATTCTCATTTCATTTTTTGTACTGATAATAAGGAAAGCAGCATAGAGTGATATGGCAAAGTGAACCTCTAACTTCAATAGCTTTTCTTTCACTGTTAATCTGAAATGCATTACACTCTGCCTTTTCAAATAACCATAATGTTCTTTACTGTAGCCTGCATTAAAGTATAGCAGGCATAAGCAGCAGCTGCCACCAGAGGTCAAGGTATTAGCAATCAAAGAAAATAATGACCAGATTAAAAAGTTATCATTAAAATTGCGAAACCAGAAACTTCTTTAATAGCTTATCTTTGGAGCCCTGCCTCCAGAGCTGTAGCTGTGCCCATGGAAACCCCTGGCACCCCCAGATGCCTCCCCATTGCAGTGTGGTGAGGCTGGGCAGCCCTGGGCTAGGGTGATAACATTTGTGGCCTCAGCAGCTGGAGGGGACCCTCACCTTTCTGCCTCTCTTGGAAAGGTGCAGCACTGTCCCAAACTAATTCCTGCAGGACAGGGAGCTCTCTGATGTGGCTGGTGGCTAAAACCTGACGTCAAGCTTCTTGCTGTGGTCGGTGTTAGAGGAGCGCGCAGGGTACACCGCTGCATGCTTTTACCTCATGCTGTCCCAACAGCACGGAGAGACTGGCTCCAGCCGCACCTGCCCTGTGCACTGCTTTAGCAATTACAGCCCCTCAGACATCTTCTAACTAAGGCAGCAACTTGTAAATCCACAAAGGAGCCTAATCCAGCCACCGTCTTGGTGGTTTATGACTCGAGTGATGGGGGGACTGCTGTAGAAGGGGAGATTCTTAAAAGGGAAAAAAGAGCATGTACAGCTACAAAATCTACCACTCTAACTGCTGCACAGTATTTCACAAAGGGTTGCTTTTTAATAGGCCTAGCACTCAAAGGTAATTTCTGAATTCAAAATAAATTCAGAAACTGACATGATAATGCATAAAGAACGAATAATTACTGACGCAAATTGGAATATTTTTCTTGGAAACTCCATGTAATAAAAATGTGACACATGGGGGTACTAGTAAGAGCTTGACCTTTATTTCCTGGCCCTAATCCATTTGGGTCAGAGTGACAAAAAGCAAACCCTTTCTCACATGGTAGGGGTCAGCCAGTTGTGTTTAATTTTTTTTCACTTTTTGCTTTCAAATGCAAATAAAGAACATTACCAATTAAAATAATGATTGTAAATGAATACCTCAATTAAAGGAAATTTACATAAAGATACGTAGGATAATGGTGACAGTAGATATTCCAACATCCTAACAGACAATAATCCATTTCTTAATCAACTTCTGTCAATAATCATAAGCTTTCTGCTCTCCATGGTTTCCTCATTATAACACCACCTCTTGTGTTTTTAAATAGTTCTTTCTTCAGATGCTGTCCGAGCCAGCAAGTGAACCTGCTATCTGTATTTGCCGCCTCTTTGTGTTTTTTCACAGGTGTACATTATTTCTGCACAGGACTACTGTCAGCAGCATTGTGGATGTTCTGAGATAACAGAGAGACAGTTTTGCCTTGGGTTTTCTTTAGATGTCCTCATTCTCTGTAGGACTGACCCTTGAGGGCTGCAGTACTGGTAGGTTGCTGTCTAGTGTCTGTTTGAAATACAACATTTCCTTCCATTTGTAATTCCTGCCCTAGTGTTTCTCCTGTTCCTCTTGTCTGGCATGTAACTCCTTTGTGGTGCTCTTGATCAGTTAGCACTGTTGCCAGAAACTAGTAATAGGTTTGCAGGGATTTTTGTTTCCTTCCTGTCATAACTAAAAAATGTTAATAATGTGCTTGTGTTTTGGGAGAGTTGATTACCTCTATTTGGAATCACAGGAAAAGGGACTGAGATGATACAGCTAAACAGATTTATCTACAGTAACGGCTTTTCTGAGGCAGTCTAATATTATAGGACATTTTCTAGTCTTATTTAATCTATAAATACAAAGAGAAAAAAGATGTGATCTCCAATAGACAGATTTGTTTCTAATTAATGTCCAGTGGATTAAACAAGTAGGAAAAAATGTAAGCTACTGTATACTACAGCACACCATTAAAAGGAGTCAATATTTTCTTTGTAATTCAAACCAATTCCCTGCCAATGGTGGCAAAATTTTCATTATTTTGGTACCTGCATTTACTTCAGAAGAAAGGTAAATGACAGTTTGGTAATAATTTGTTTTAATAAAGAAAATATGATATTATGCTTTAAATCATTTGTTCAAAGTTCTGTGTTGTTATCTTCCCTTGGTGGTCCTCAGAGGTGGTGGAATTGTGCCTACCTCTCCCCAAACTCTCTGTGACTGAGCAATCTATTGGGAAAAAATTTAGAGAGAAATGAAGGGACTGTTGCTTCAGTGGAGCTTGGAGAGATGTGGATTAGAAAACACAAATGGGCACAGCTACAATAAATTCAGTACAGCTCTAAAACAAAGAAAACAGTGTTAAGCTGTATTACATTTTAGAGAAAAATCTGACAAAATTAGAACAACAAATTAAGTCCATTGGACCAGAAAATTTAATATAAGAAGGAGTATGAGCTTTATATATATACAGTTAAAAGTATATAATGAAATGGTAGCTGAGCAGAGTGCTAGTGAGTGGATTACGGCTGAGTATAGTGATCGGCTAAAAATTGTGGTGCCAGAAAACCATTCTTGTAAAACAATCAAGAATTGGATTTCTTGTTAATATTTTACCATCTCATGGCTATCTCATTACTAATTATATTGACATTTTTGTCGAAGTTATATGTTCTTTTACACTGCACACGTGCCTCATCAAAAGACAGTGTACAAGCTGTAACCTGCCAGTTCTAAAAACCATTGTGCACAAAGCAGGTACTTGATCCACACCCACTGCATACAAGCATATTCTGCCACATGTCTATGTTCAAACATTCTGGTCTATGTTAAATAATTTTGTGCTTAATAATTTTATAATTAATTAATATTTAATAGTATATTTATAATTCCATGTTAAATATACCATATAGGCACTTTCATAAAATCCTTATTTAAAAATTAAGAAAAAAACCCCCAAAAAACCAGGTAAGAAAACAACAACAAAGGTGGGTCTCTAGATGGATGATGGTTGGTACAAGCTCTTTCTTCATTCCCCATGAAGGATAAGAAGAAGCTATTTTCCACAGGACATCAAAGATTGAGCTGCTGAAGCAAACAGGAATCAGTCTTGGCTGTGCGAGCATGGGGACTGCGTGTAGCATCAGGCTGGTGTTTGTGGGTGCACACTCGCCACCTCACGTACACCAGAAATGGCAAGACTGCCTCTGAGCCAATTCCAAAGATAATTCCTTAGATTTTCCATTTGCTATCACCCAGAAAGAGAAAAGGCAGCCTTTTTTGGCTAGCAGTACCATGCAAGTTGTCTTTTAGTCATGAAACCAATCCTGCTAGTTATGTTTTGGGGTGTAACTGCAGAGGTGTGAGATTGCAGCATGTGTAGACATAGCTGCACATATTTCAGTCTGGAAAGCAAGCAAAAATAATGTACAGAGGGCTTTGGTGAGCCATTTTTCCACTTCTTCCAGATCACAAACCTGATGGAACAAATGGCATAAACCTAATGACACCATGTAGTTACAGCTGACATTGCTCAAACTAGCTAGATTAGCACTAGCATACACTAGTGCTACATCTTCTACAGCAGTGTGTGCAACCTTCCCAGTATATCCTGGGCATGACTTCCACCATGTTTTCTGGCCAATTTTTTAAGCTAGAAATGGAAGCAAGCCATAGCAACCAAAGAATCAGCCGTGCTTCAAAGAAACCTCTGTGCCTGAGATGAACTCTGGGCCAGTCTTGAAGGAGAATTGAAAAATACGGAGCAGGTGTCCACCTCCAAATTATCTGTGTCTAGAGTGTCACATACAGTTTAAGCTGGCATAAACCACCACACTGCTAAAAAAGCACTTCCAGGCTCCATCCCCTCTCAGCTGCTTTTATCAGCCCTTGCTCCTTTCCTGCCTTTGTGCTGGCACAAGTCTTTGTGCAATTGCCTGATGACCTGCACTCTGCTCTGAGTGAAAACGGATTTGTTTTTTCTGCAGTAGCTTCTCCTGCACAGCCCAATTTCATGTGCAGCCATGCAAACACCATGCTGGCAAAGGTGAGGTGGGCAGCGCAGCAGCAGGAACAGGGCTCAACAGGCAGGGCAGGGCTGTGCCTTGTGCTTTTGGCAGGCAGGATGATTTAAACCACCTGGACATATGCATGACACTGTATTTTCCATGTTGAAACGTGGTGAGACGTCATTACACAACCTGTAATGAGATGTAAAGAGACAATTCATATGAATCCTTTCAACTCTAAAATTGAGTTGAAAGTTTCTAGAACTGCCTTTATCCTTTGCCAATTTTTGTGGCTTTACAATAACTTTTGTTAGCTTTTAAATATTTTCTTTTTCTGCCTGTCCCATATCAATTGAATTAGGATTGAGCTCTCCAGAGGTAACTTTTGAGTTTCTCTGTTTGAGTTTGCTGCCTCAGAAAGGAGGGAAAACATACCACCATGTGTCGGCTCACTGTTCTATACAGTAAACCACTGCCATTACACTGGTTTCTGATCTTTTCTAGCTATTTTAAATCTAATTTCCATGATAATGGAAAAACAACTTGAAAATATCCAGTCTCACTAGCCAGAGGGGAGAAAGAGTACAAGCCCCAAAATGCATGCTCAAAACCTTGTTGTAATAAGTTTAGCTTCACAACAGTGTAGCACTGGGGTTGGACAGTCCTTGTGCAGACTTTGCTTTCTCTTGTCTTCTACTAGAGTAGGTGCAATTATGTGATTTAAACAAGTGGTATGTTAACACATTGCCTGGTGCAGACTCTGCATTCCTACTCTTGAAGTAGGAAATACTAACCACCCCTTCATTTCTTATGTGCTACTGGATAGTTTATTCAGGCCCTGCAACCAGGGCCTAAAGTCACTTTTCCGTGCTCTACAGATACATGGAAAAAATGCCCATACAAAGCACAGTAGGCAAGAGACCTCTGAATGCACGTACTCAAGGAAAAGGCCTATGAAACAGGTAATTTAACATTCAAAGAGATTTTTAAATCATTTGACTAATTGGCAATTGCCTCTGACAGGAAGAACACTTTAGTTACAGCATTTAAGAGACTAAGTATGTGGTATCTCTCCTCCTCCAGAGCTTAGTTTCATGTGACTTGTGTTTGATATTTGTGTGTTCCTTTAAAATGTGTCGCTTTTGACTGGAGGCTTCTCCAGGCTCACTACATATCAGTTCATAAGAAAGCACAAGCACTCTCAGATCAGACAAGAAGTGCCTGAAACTGCAGTATCCAGGGGAAGCCAAAGCATGCTGACCTCCTTCACTGCTTGTTCTGGCAATACTGAACCTATCTGGTGGGCAAAAGGGCTCACCAGTGCCTGCTTTTTGACTTTCAAACTGTCTTCACATGCTTTCTGCAGAGAAAAGATCTTGCTGAACTTTGCTCCTATTTTTACAGTTCAGTGAAATGTTTTAAGCACAGAAAGTATTAGTATTTAATGGATATCAGAGCTTTCCCCCATGTTGTATTAGTTGTGCCTAACTAATGGGGGAATGCCTCTGATATCCATTAAATAATTATATTTCATTAATCAGTAAAGTGTTCTTCCATGACACCTTGATACCATACATCTTTGAGATGTAAAATTAATGGATATGGTTCAGTGGGATGCTGCACAGCTCTTTGTAAATCGCTGTGCTATACATCTGGTTTTATATGGCAGATCTACACATGCATGTAACGACAGTCAAATATGAGAGAGAGCGAGGAGCTGCAGTTCTCCAAAGAATAGAAAATCTCAGTGTACAGTCAGCAGTGAGTGGATGACTTGGGGAGTGCAGAGTAAACTAGTGCTAGGCACTGAGTCTTGCAGGATAAATTGTATGGTACAGAAAACGTGCTGTCACAGCCATGTGATGTGCTTACCTCAATAGAAAAATTGTTTGGCCCCCAAGTCTTTTGAGTCTCTTCCTTTAAGTATGACACCAGTAAGTTGTCTTATTGAAACAGCAGTAAGATGAGTCTATTTGCAAAAAGTTTTCTGCAACAGCAGAATACCTCAACGCCATTAAAATGTTTGGATAAGAAGTGGTCTGTTTGGCTATTTCATTTCTGACCCAGGCAGCCAGGGAATATGTACGAGGGATGGGGGGAGTACAGTTGCCAGTCAAGTCCTCCTCTTCCATATTCCTGAGAGGAGGACTGGCTGTATGAGCAAACCTGCTCCCTTCCTATTCCTTGGGACCTCCAAACCCTCACCCACAGCATCATGGCAATCCCAAGTGATACCCAGGACTTAAATATGCTGCATCTTGGGAAAACACCATCCCAGCACCCAAGGTACAAGAACAACAAAGCAAGGGTTTTTTGTTACCTTCATCTGGTTTTTTTGGTAAAAAATTTAGCCATACTACCTGTCACAGAAGCAAGAACCCTGGAAGGAAGAAGCTTGTGCTTCCAAAGCTGTGGCCATGGCAGTGCACCCCCACGCCTGGACTCCCTCCACCTGCAGTGGCTGGGCTGCACTTGTCCAGTGGAAACACCTGAGAGAACAGGCCCTGCTCAGTCCACAGGCTCTTCCCAAGTTTGGCACAGCTGACCAACAAGCAACCAGCCACTCTGCCAGAGGCCATCCTCCCTGGTCAGTCCAAGCCAGGACGCACAACCGTGTCCTGGAGTACCTCAGGCACAGCATTGCCAGCCAGTGAGGGACGGGATTGTCCCGTGTTGCCCTGCACTTGTGCAGCCTCACCTCGAGTGCTGGGGGCAGTTTTGGGCACCACAATATGAGAAAGATATAAAGCTCTTAGAGAGTGTCCAAAGGAAGCAGTGATGGTGAAGGGCCTTGAGAGGAAGCCGTATGAGGTGCGGCTGAAGTCACTGGGTCTGTTCATCCTGGAGAGGAGACTGAGGGGAGACCTCATTGAAGATACAACTTTCTCATGAGGGGAAACAGAGGGCAAACACTGATCTCTTCTCTGTGGTGACCAGTGACATAACGCAAGGGAATGGCCTGAAGTTGTGTCAGGAAGATTTAGATTCGATATAATTTAAAAGTTTTTCACGCAGTGTTGGGTTGGGCACTGCAACAGGCTCCGCAGGGAAGTGGTCACAGCACCAAGCCTAACAGAGTCCAACAAGCTTTTGGACACCACTCTCAGGCACACAGTGTGATTCTTGGGGATGTCCTGTGCAACGTGAGGAGTTGGACTTCATGGTCTTCGTGGGTCCCTTCCAACTTAGCATAGTCTGTGATTCTGAGAAGCTGATGCTGCATCCCGGTCGCCTCACGCCAGCC
>VWZV01000706.1:172074-209918 GCA_013397155.1 Irena cyanogastra
CCGGGATCGGCGCCGCGTGGGTCCCGCCAGCCCGGAGCCCCTCGGGAAAGGTGAGGACGGCGAAGCGTCCCCCGCAGAGGCAGCGCTTGGGGCGGCGGCGCGATGGGGGCGCATTCGGCTGGGCGGAGGGAGACGGCGGGCAGCGGGCCGGGCCGGGCCGGGCCGGACCGGGCCGGGCCGGGCCGGGCCGGGCCGGGCCGTGGGTGTCCCCTCCGGGTTTGACGTTCCCCGTGCTGAAGCAACTTCAGAAGGGAGTTGTGAAGGGAGGCGGCCGGCTGGGCACACGGCCTGACCTTGCGTCGCCTTGGTGCGGCCGCGCCGGCCAAACGCCCCCGTGGTCAGTGGCGCCCAGGCTTGGCCGCGCAATGGGACGGGGGTCGGGAGACAAGCCGTGCCCTGCCGGGAGGACAGGACAGGACAGGGCAGAGCGGTGTGAGCCGAACTACACCCGGGCGGGACGGCACGGCACGCGAAAGGTGCCGCCGGCGGCGGCGGCCCGTGAGGGCGGGCGGCGGGACATGGGCAGCCGGCGTCCGGCCGGGGGCTGCTGCGCTTGGCCACCCCTGCGCTCCTTAGAATGTGTTTCAATGCAGCCCACCTGCTACATTTTGCTGTTGTTTTGGGCATAAAATCAGTTGGATTGGAATTGGAGGTGTGACTGTCATTCCCTCCGGTTTTTTTCCATTTTTAAAGTAAGCTGTCGTCCTTTGGTTTTGCTGTGTTTGCTTAAGTTAGCTCGTTTCCAGCCGTATGATCTTTTATTAAGCACGCGTGTGTGAGCTATCTATTACCCTGTATCCAGCATGCTCTGCTGGGAGTTTTAGCGACAGAGCTATCGGGAAAGCCATGGATCATTACTTTTTTTAAGTTCCAGAAGCAGAAATAATTTGAAAGCACTGGATTAACTGGGTCACTGCCCGAAAACATCATAGCTTTCTGCAGGAGGCATGTGGTTAGATGTTTTCAGGACTTTGTCCTGGAATTGTAAGTCCTCTGAAGCCTACTTATTTTATCTATCCGTAGTGCATACCATTATTCACACAATGCATACCGGTAGCATTGTGTGAATAATGGTAACCCTGGAGAACCTGGCTCACTGTGAGGGGAAGACAGAAACATGGACAAAACTGAGGCCCAGGTCCTGCAGTCTGGCCTGTGCCAGACCAAGCTGTGCTGTGGGCCTGGATGCAGGCTTAGCTGCCTTGTCTTTCTTGCGTGCTGTTGTGTGTGTACTACTGGCAGGCATCATTTACAAGGTATAATGTAAGTGAAATGACCAGTTTAGGGGTTTTCTGAGATAAAAGGTTTTCTATTTAATGTGAAATCTTTACAGCCTTCAGTCTCTGCCATTGACACAGCTTGGCTTAAAAATGATTCTTTTCCTGCAGTACTCAAACTATTTAGATGGAGTTGAGCCCTTTTTCTGTAGCAATGGTTATATAAATTAAAATAAAATTAGAAGTGTTATTAATGGAAGTTATGCAGAATTCTTAGGTTCTGACAAAGGACAGGCTCAAATGTTGTTGAGTCTGTAACTAAGGTAGGCAGAGGCATGCCTCCAGTCTCACCATCTGCAGGACTGCTACTCAGTCTGATTAAGAAAGTTTAGGAGTTGTAGGGATTGTTTGCTTTATTTTAAGTCATTGGGAGGTTAGAAGATTAGGGTATATTTAATTTGGATTTGTGCTTGGAGTTTGTTTGCATCTTATCCATCAGCAGTTCATGATATGATGAAGGTTTTTTTTTAATTTATAAAAACTTCTTTCTGCACTATCTTTTGTAGCTTGATGTCATTAACTCCTTTTCTGTTTTCTCTTTGGACAAGACAGTGGTTAACCATGTTTTGCTGTTTGAGGGTGGGTTTTTTTGTTGGACTTTTTTTTTTTTNTAAACTCTGTATAAATATACTGCTGAAAAAATCTAGGTTGGTATGCTCAAGGACTGCAGGCCATGTTGGATACAAAGGATGATTTGGGTCTAAAAATGGATGGTCAAAGATCCTGAAAGCAAATGGACTGTTTTGCCAAATAAGGAAACTTGGCACATTCAGCTGTGTATTTTAAGATAGCACAAGTGTGGTGTGCTACTACTTTATTGGCAATATGTTGGCAGTGTGCCTTCCTGCAAGAAGCACTGAATCTTACTTTGTGTGTGGAACCACACAGTAAAGTGAGGGGCAGGGAGTTGCATGGTTGTTTCCTGTAATAAATTATAAAGGCTGTTCCTGCAGTAATTGAGTACTTGAGCAGCGTCAGGTGCACGTGCAAATGAGAGATGCAATTTCTGGTTTCGCAGCCACGCACTAAACAAAATACGAGTTGCAGTTACTGTGCAGTTTGTAAATTCTTTCCTCCCTCCTGTCTCTAAGTCCCTCAAGTGGAAGCTCTATACTCTGGGAGCAGTAGCTGAATGATAAACAGAACGGTCTTCTGTTTTGTACGTGGAATAAAGTGGAGTGTTGGGCATGGCAGCACTTCCCCTACACTGCAGTTTGTAGGGAGCTGGGAGGTATAGGTGAATGTGTTGAGTTCTTCCAGTGTTGCTGTGCCAAGATGCAGGGCAGCCTGCAGCAGGGTCCTGCATGCCTGGGGGGTTCCCTCACCTTGGAGGGGTCTAGGGGAAACAGCAAATCTGGGACCTTAGCAGGGCCAGCACCCTCACATGGGTTAATCCCCTGAAGTGCTGTAATCACAAGAAGCCAGTGATGGTGGATGATTTCCTACACCTGCATCACTGCTGTACCGAACAGAGCTTGTGGTGACATAATGTGGTGATTTTGCTTGCTGCAAAGTGGCTCTGTGTAATAGTCCTGACATGTTACATACTGTTGTTAAATAATAATTTCAAATGTTAAACACTGCCACATGCAACTCAGATATCTTACTTTTTGGTGTGAAATGAACAGCTTCCAACAGCATGCTCAAATATAAATTACTATGCGGAAAACAAAGAGCCAGGAGAAGATGTAGATGTTGCTACAAGATTACAAGCTCATGCTAACTATTAGAAATAAAACAGAAAAAGGAGAAAATTCTTTTACCCCCAGGAAGATCCCATAGCAATAATTGAAATAACCAGCAGTTTAATTATTTCCTGAAATACCTGTCATTCACTGTTTCTGAGTTGTCATGTTTTCATTTAGTCAAGAGCAAGCAACAAAGTCAGTCAGGGCAATGTCTCCCTGTTAGACAGCGAAGGCACTTAAACACCCGAAACCGTGGGTGGGGAGGGGGTGCAGGTGCCAAACCCTCCTTAGCTGTGTGCAGAGGAGCTGCTGTAAGGCCCCAGGCCTAGAGGCCGCGTTGCAGCAGACTGCTCTCCTGTCTCCTTACACTCCTGCAAAAGTGTAAGATGCGAAAAAATGCCTCACATTTTTTGGAATGCTGTGCTTGTTTCAGATGCAAGTAGAAGACTATAGTTTAATGAAATAAGTGATTTTTTTTTCCTCTCTTAACCAATGTTATAAACTCAGATTGTTAAATATCTTTAAAACAGGATGACAAGTTAATAACTGTGTGTGGATTTGTCACTTGCAATTTTTCATCTAAACAGTTGTTTTCTCAAACATAACACAGAGATTGATCTTTCTAATTGAGAATTACCTGCCTTGAATCCAAAAACATGGAGTAATGTTTAAACAGGTCTGTTGTTTCATCTAGAAAAAGAAAGCTAATGCAGGCTGGTTTTAATTACGGGTCTCTAACTAGAGAGTGTCTCTTGTAAATCTCTTCTACTTTCTCTGGAAAAAAAGCATCTGGAACAACCTCATGCCAACCAATGAATCATTCTTTAAATAACATTAACTTATTGTATGCTGGTGCCCTATAATGTCTCTACAACTACCTAAAAAGAGGTTGTGGTCAAGTAGGGGTCAGCCTCTTCTCTGTGACAGCTAGTGACAGGACAAGAGTTTTGGTCTTCAGCTGCATCAGGGGAAATTTAGGCTGGACATGAGGAAGAATTCCTTCACAGCAAGGATGATTAAACATTGGAATGGACTGCCCAGGGAGGTGGCGGAGTCACTGTTGCTGGAGGTGTTTAAGGAAAGACTGGATGTGGCACTCAGTGCCATGGTCTAGTTGACATTGTAGTATTCAGTCATAGGTTGGACCCAGTGTAAGGTCTTGCCACCTGATTCATTGTGTGATCCTGTGATCTGCAGTTGGTTGACTGCTGTAGGTAAATTTGAAGCTGAGAAGATGTTTAAAGAATGAATGGTAGCTTCTGCAAGTGCTTCTGCTCACTGCATTGTGAGTGCATCAAAATTGAGATAAAGTTTGAAGCACTAAGGAGGTCCCATCAGAAAAGTACTTATTTGTATTTGTCAAATGTCTGGTTCTGCATGTTATTCTCTGCTAGTGTAATTTTCAGAAATCAAATAATTTACTAGTTTGTACGGTTGATTTGGTCGTTCTGGGTGAACAATGATGTTAAATAATTTGACAGCTCTTCAAAGCTATTGAATTCAGATAGTGAAGGCCAGAAATATCTTTCCTGGGATGTGTTTTTCTTTTCACTTCGTTTCCTCTTCCTTCTGCCATCTCAAATGCAATGATCTGTTTTCAGCTATTCGCACTTTCCTGTTAAATTTATGGTCTAGTTGGTGCGTATGCTTTTGCCTGTGAGTAACATCACTCTTCTAGCTAATTCTGTTGTCAGTAAGGAAATTGTTCACTCAAGTGTGATTACCTGTGTGCATAAATATGTGCAGGGCTGTGGCCCTAAATTGCAAGGTCTCTGAGTTGGGAAGTCAGCCTGTTTTATTTGTCTGTAAAGTGTCACATATGCTTGAGACACCATGTACACAGCATGAACTTGGAGTAACTGCTGGAGTCAACGATGCAAATGAACTTTTGTTTCTTAAGATCTGTTAATTAAGCAGCAATGGCAAAGAGCAAAACGTGAGAACGTTTATCACTCACTTGGTTTGTAGGATTGACCAATTTCCTTTCCTTTGAGCTTTCTCTAAAGAAAACGTGTGCAGGCTGTGCAGAAGATGACTATGGGATGGCAGGAAGTTAACAGCAGCAAGGTTAAAACAAGAACAGAAGGTCAGCAGGACAGTTCAGGCCCTCGTGTTAGAGAAGAGGCTGCAGAGCGCTGGAAGAATGGACTTTATTCCATATGCCACTGGTAACCCCTGCTCTGACTTGCAGCTCTGGGGAGAGAGCATTCATGTTCCCTCTTCGAGAGCTCTGCAGGCTGGCTGTCAGTGAAAGGCTTGTAGTCTGCTCCTTGCTAAAAAGCCTTCAGTACACATAGTAAAGTTGTCATGGTCTGGTCAGCATTTTTCTTTATCTTTATGGGTGGTCAGGAGGTATAAAATGAAGCAGGCAGTTTCAGAGAAGGCTCGTTATGTTGTGTGTAGAAAGGTGTTGATATCTTCATCTCTCATCTGGAGAATAGCTGCAATCAAATAGTGCCAGAAATTCCTGATCAAATGATACCTCAAAATTTTAATCAGAGTAGCTACACAATCAGGAGAGTCACAAGGCAAATAATGCCTTTGTGTTTGTTACAGAAGGGACTGGCATAAAGAGATTCTGGCAGTCAGCAGTACAAGGAGTTAACACAGGTGTGTTTCCCAGCTCTGGACAACGCATAACATGTGTTTTATCTCAAAAAGCCCTTTGGAATGGAGGTTCCCAGAAGACATAGTATATTTTGGTACTATAATTTACTAGTGAAATTGGATGTGTAGTTTTCACCATCAACCCAAAATTTCTGGTTCTTTTTTGGCATGTTTTATTAAAACTCATCTCTCATTTTATGCTGATAAATTTACTGTCATTAATTGAAAGTATAGTAACTTTTGCTGGTAATCAAAACTACTTTGTCTAGGCTGGTGCATCTGAACTGAACCCACAGCAGACTTGCAGATGATTCTGGAGTATCCCATGTCCTGCAGTCCCACTAAAGACCTGAGCTCTCTGGTCTTATATAATTAAAAAAAGAAACCTAAAATTAGTCATTGTTCATGCATTTAGGTGATAATGTTTCTTGAAATTCGCTTCAGCCATAAGCTTCATCGCTGTGAAATCTCGGGGAAGGACATTCTGTTCTCCTGTCAGCAGATTTGGGATCATCTCTTGAGACTGCCGACACCAGTCTTGGCACAGGCCGCAGAATTTCACATATTGTAACCCAGATGAATTACCCTGTACTTGCGCTTTGTTACAACGTGCAAACAGAACTGAGTCACTCGGGAAGAGAGATTTACCGTGGCCAGGTTTTTCCACATCCTTGCACGAAGTGCTCCCACCTCGCCCGGAGCGCCGCGTGTGCCAAGGTGCCGCTGCTCACTGGGCACCGCTGCTGGCCGGCCGAAGGCGGCCTGCCGGGCCAGGGTGGCGTGTGCCTGGTGCGTGGCCATCGCGGCCAGCAGGACGGCATGCCTGGCGTGCCTGAGCGGGCAGGCAACCCGGAGCGGAGAGCACGCTTCCTGTCTGTCCACGGAGAAGGCAGCCCCGTGCCTGCCTTTTGCAGAGCTGCTTCCAAGGTGTTTGAGAAATGTCAGGATTGCTCTGAGGAATACTGTTAGTTTTTTCTGTCCCCCAGCTCCTCTTAATAGCTTGCACAAATTATGCAAACTTTTGCACACCCTGTTGGAATGCACGTTTTCAGGCTCTTTTCCTCCTGTGGCCTGTGGATTTTACTGTAGTCTGCTTATGATTCTGATTTTGGGGTGACTGAGCATTGGTAAGAAAGTCCATAAATCCTTGGAGCATGTGCATTAATAAAAACTTTTCTCTCCACAGGTTTTGCTGTGGTATATTTTGTCATTATGAGATGTCGTCTACCAGTGCTTCATTTGTGCAAATTAAATTTGATGACTTGCAGTTTTTTGAGAACTGCGGTGGAGGGAGTTTTGGGAGTGTCTACCGAGCCCGATGGATTTCTCAGGACAAGGAGGTGGCAGTAAAGAAGCTGCTCAAGATCGAAAAAGAGGTAAAAGTTTACTTTTCATTCACTTTGTCTGCTGTGGTAACAAGAACAGAAATTCTTTTCTAGTGTTTTCTATCCTCCAGGTAATGTTGGCAAACTACCTTGGGATTTTTGCTTGTTTAATTAGAAAACTCTGTAAGTGATGATGTTACAGTAAAGACTTAACAGGCAGTCCAAGCTGAGGGGACAGATTTAAAGCACTATTGTTTAACCCTTCATTGTTGTCTCCCACTTTTCTTGTTTGGCAGTTCTCCTCTGCCTGGCCCTGAGGAGAGCTTGCTGCACCTGTGGAGCTACTAATTTCCCCTTGATACCACCGGCATGTTGCTAGATAGGCAGAGGTAGTGATCCTGTCATTGCCTGATTCCATTTTGTCCTCTTGACGTCTGCTCTGTGGTTCACATCTCTATGTTCACTACAGGTGTGAGTTGTCTCTTCCGTGCTTGCTGAAGATCTTGATCTAGGGCTTCACTAGCTCCTAGTTAGTCATAGCCACATAATCATAGCTTGGTCTTGCAATGAGGTGATTTTAACCCTAACTGTTCTGGCAGTCACCTTCCCTTGGGGCATCTTGTGACCTGGAAAGGCAGATGGATCCTTGGCATTCCTAGGGAAAAGGGCAGAATTAGCTAAGTGCACCTCTACCAGCTAGGGTTGGTTTGTTGTTTGGTTTTTTTTTCAAAGCTTTTTAAATTTGCCTGAAAGTCCTTTTGACCCCTCAGCTTTGTACAGTTTCAGCAGAGTTGTGGTGTATGTGGTTCTCACAATGCTCCAGTCTACCTGCTGTTCAGCACCACTGATGGAGCAGTGAGCACACCCCAGTGTAGTGATGGACAGCAGTTACTGGACTGCTGTTCCACCATGACTGTAAGTAACTTGTATACAACATCCTCAGGCTATTGTAGGAAGGCAGTTACAAGCTGGAGGACAGCAGTGCTGGGCATAATAGACTTAGTAAATAATCAGACACCCAAGTTCATCCACTGCAGCAGCAGCTGAGCTGCCATGACTGTGTCATGCCTAGTAATGTAATAAGCATGTTTGATCATGATTAAGCTTGTTGCTGTCTAAAATAATGTAAAAGGATCTCAAGATTTTTCTAGGACAATGGAAAATTTATACATTCTGTTTGATGTCAGTTTGTGCTGTTCTATTTATTTCTATTTATTCATATCAAAAGATACATGAAAAGTAAAATTTGTGCTATGCAGTATCAGTAATGTGCTCCTTAAAAATAACCTGGCTGGCAGATCTCAGTCAGGGTCAATGAAATACCTTTATTGAACATATGTGTTTCTGAATGAGTTACACCTGTATGTGTGCTAGACCTGTTGTTATGTACTTAAAGCACTTTTTGAAAGTAAATTTAAAAACAATATTACGTCTTGTGATGGCATAAAACTTAATGGAACAGGAAAGGATGGAGGAAGCAAAATCCTGTGTATTACTTGACACAGTTGGACCATTCAACAAAAATACATTTCTTTAAGACAGTGCAACACGAAGTTCAGCTTGGAGTAACAAGGAACACTGGTTGTATAGTAGGGAAAAGAAACCATGTGCCAGAAAGAGTTTATTATAATTTAAGGGTTTATTTAGGGATTAATGAAGACTTGCAACTCAGCAAGAGCTCATATCACGGTGCTGTTAGGCAAATTAGGTTAATTGTTTGGCATATGCAAATCAGGATCAAGTAATTTGTAACAACCAGGTGTGCTTTATCTTGGTATGTAGCACTGGGAGAATAGTTGTTAAGCATATGTGGTTCTCTTGTGTTTAAAAGAGTGTCAGTGGACTGTAAGAGCAGCCCAAGGGAATCTGCAAAACAGAGTGGAAAGTGAGAGTAGGGGTTGTCAAGTGGGGGTGATGGATATCATCCATCAGGATGAGTTGACAAAGGGGACCAAGTGCCTTCCATAACAAATTTGTTTATGTTTCTTCAGACTGGTTATAATTTGCAACTTAGACTAAACAGGACAGGTTGTGAGTACATCTTGGTATGGGCACTTTCTCTTGAAAGATTTCTGGAAAGGCAGCAGAGAGGCAAGTGGTGATGCCTTAAATAAGTCTGACAAGCTTTGGCAGAACTTTCTGTCAACAGCCTTAGCTTAAAAAGTAAGAGCTTATATACAAAAACTGTATTTTCATATGGAGAAAATGATGGGATAGTTTAATCTAGTGCAAAAAGTTATTGCAAGAACTAGTGCTTGGAATTTGTAGCCAGAAAAATTAGAATGGAAAGAAAAGCACAAATTATCAGGAGTGAGGATGAGTAACACTTGGCACAGACTACAAATGAAAGAAGTGAAGATGGAGGATCTTTTTCATCTGTCTTCTCATTGAGATGTCTTTTTAAACAATTGTTTTTGTCAAGTTGTTGAGCTCAACACAGGAGCATTTTGCTGAAGTATAGTGGCCTGTGCTGTACCAGAGCCCTACTTGGTGGCTGAAAGGTCTTCTGACCCTATTGGCTGCCACATGTTTACATATGTAGCATCTTCTTCTGTAGTGATGACAATAATGAATGTCTGTTACTGAACTGCACTGAAAGTCATGGTGAATTAATGACTCATCTGATATCAATACAAAAATAACTTGCTGTAACTCTTGTGTATCTGTGTTTAGTAGGTACTTGGGTGCATTTAGTCCAGAAAACTAATTATTCTGTGCATTTGGACAGTGCTCTCAGGCACTCTTGGAGATGGTTCTGTGTGGGGCTGAGAGATGGATTTGATGATCTTTGTGGGTCCCTTCCAGCTTGACATAATATGTGATTCTACTCTTTCTAGTTTATTTGGAAGGAAGTGTCCTTTTATCTCCATGACTGCATGTCTTTTATTTCTGTTAACTGCTGCCAATAATCCATAACAACTGATTAGAGGGAAAACATAGGAGAGTTGTGAAAAACTTGCTCAGAGGCATTTCATGCTAGCCAAGTCCAAGGGAGCAAGCCAAGTCAATAGAGCTATGGTATCATTCTGCAAATATGTTGTATCTGTGTGTCATTTTATTAAACAAGCCAATCACAACCAGCAAAGATCGTGAAGGTTTTATATTAGCCAAGGGGCTAACAAGTTCTAACATGTGAAACAAACCATTTTTTGTTCCAGCATAGCATACTAGAATATGTGCTTAGAAAAACTTACAGATACTTTTAAGAGTGTTGCTCAGACAGATTGCTTTGAAACTCTTTGAAATCTGAGAAATACCTCTGCAAGGCATTAACTTTGTGGGAAGAGATGTGTGTTTATATGAAAAAATTCACCTAAACCGGTCTGCTAGGAAAAAAATAAATATGCTACAAGGTCTTGGTTAGAATATCAGATGTGAAACTGGACAAGAATTGCGCTGATTAAGTAAAACATAGGAATGTGCCTAAGTGATTAAATAGCAGCAAAACAAAAATTACGTTGCCATTTCACTATCTAGTACAATCACTATAGTGATTTTAGGTTTGAAATAGGAAACAGTAGTTCCTAGTGAATTGTTTTATAGAAAATTAAGCTGTCAGCATGATGTTCATGATGCATGTGGCAGAGTAGAAAAGCCTCCTGTAGCAGGATCTGTCCTTTTGCCCTGAGTGATAATTCTGTCCACTCATTGAAGAAAATTGCACATCTACTACTCCAGAAGTTACTTGGTATTTTTGTGAGGGATTTATATGAATTATTAGATAAACCTGTAATTTGGCTCCCACTGAAATGAATGGGAGAGACTGGGGCCAGGGGCCTTATTCTGCAAATTGCTAGCAGTTCTTTTGACTCCATTATCTTGAGCAGATAACTGCTGGAGTGAGGTGTTACAAATGTTGTTTTATGCCTTGCCACGTTAGCTTTTCACTGAAGAGCACTCACCTCCTTTGACTGCCTGTCTCTGAAGTTCACCTGTTATTTGTCATTGCTTTTGAGGGCTGTTCTTTTGGTGACAGTTTGTTGGCAGCAGGTGTGTGGAGTGTGGTTCTTCACCAGGAGGTTTATTACTGCTGGAATTTCACTTGAAATTTAAATTTGATTTTGATACCACAGGTCTTTGAAAGTACTCCATGGTCCATAAGCTGTCTCCATTTCATTGATGGGCAGCACTATTTCTTCAGCCATTACAACTTGTATTTGGGTACAAGATCACTTGATTTTGTGCAGTACATATGTATGTTCCTGGACTCCTTCGAAATGCTGGCAGTGTCTGTGCAAACTGCAGGAGAGCGGTGGAAAAAACCCAGTAAAATGTAATTGTGATCTTACTGGGAAATACTTAGATCTTTCTGATGAACTAACAGAACTAACTTGTGGATAAAAGAAGTTAAATTGAGCAGGACTAGCATTAAGATTATGCATGCTTTTTTCAGTTGTTTCTGTTGCGCATTTGAATTTTATGAGACTCAAAAATAAAAACGAGCTTTCTCTGTTTTTGATGCTGTATTGCCTGGAGTCTGACTACCATGGAAGTTAATTTTATATTGTCAGAGTTTCTTGTATGTAATATGTGTGTTGTAAGCTTTAGGGGATATTTTAATGCTTCATAAAAATTTTCATATAATGCATCTTGTTCACTTTTTTGATTTTTATGATCCACTTCTGGAAAGGACTATCCAGAAGGCATAGATTGGGCTTGTACCTTCTGAAGGGGATGAGTTAAGTATAATCACATGCATGTCACTGGACTTACCTCATTCATGTTTGTAGTGCTAAAACAGAGCATGTGATAATTTTTATGTGGGTCATGAGAGTAAAGACTGGCAATGATTTGCAAGAGTAACAAGAGAAAAACAACAGAGTAGAAGCAAAACAAAACAAACTGAAATCGATACTTTAGCCCTGACAGGACTAAAAATAGTAGATGTTCTTTTTCTTTGTAGTTTGTATGTGGTATGGGTGCTCTGACTCTCACACTGGGTCCTGGAATGACTCTCACACTGGGTCTTGGCTGTAAAGAAGGGCAATGTCAATGCCCTGTTAATATTTTATTAGCTCTTTCTAGGAGCTTCTACTCCCTTACCTCTCTCAGGTCTGAGTCAGCAAGTATTGAGAGTGATGAACACTGAGAGAGGACTTAGAGTGTGTGCAGTATGAAGTTGTGCAGGGTGTAGGAGTTGAATATATGAACTTTCCAGGGATATTTGCGCCTGTACTGAAAAATAACGAAGTTCACAGTAAGTGATCTTGTGGGAACCCATCCAGCCCCATATTCATGCAAAGAAAAAGAGAATCACAGAATCAACTAGATTGGATGAAACCTTTGAAATCATCAAGTCCAACCTATGACCTAACACCAGCTTGTCAACTAGACTGTGGCGTTGACTGCCACATCTGGTCTTTCCTGAAATACCTCCAGGGGTGGTGACTCCACCACCTCCATGGGCAGCCCATTACAGTGTTGTCGCCCTTTCTGTGAAAAACTTCTTCCTGATGTCTTAAACCTTAAAGTTTAAACCTTCCATGGTGCAGTTTAAGTCTCTGTCCTCTTGTCCTGTTGCTAATTGCTGGGAGAAGAGACTGACCCTCACCTGGCTACAACCTCCGTTCGGGTTTATTGCTATGTGGCGTTAGCTGCTAAAAGGAGATAAAACTGTATTTATTGTACCAGAGGAGTGTCTTAAAATGTCTTAGTTTCTGTTTTACAGAGTGGTTATTTTGCAAGGTTTTCTGTTTGGGTTTTTTTATATATTTTGGTAAAGGAATTGGCTTGGAGCAGGCCTCTTGGTGCTGACCTAAGGTGTTCTCAAAAGGTATCAAGAGGGTACTTAGAACCCTTTATAGACTGGAAGTTGTCAAAATTGCTTCAGATGCTCCAGCCGTTGTGTATTCTGCATCTTGCAGAATAAATCATTTTGGATAGGACAGACTTCTGCAATGAATCTGTTTGATTCTTTATTTGCCCTATTCTTGGCTTTCATTCAAGGGGTAATTTTCTGGAGGACTTTATTTTCTAAATTAATGTCATATTTCCAGGAATCAAGAAAGTCACTGCATGAGATTTTCTTAGTGGATGCTTTGGATAAGACTGTATTGTGTCATGGCATATGTGTTGCAACCCAAATATTGTCCAAACCCCATATTTGAGAAACATCAATATAATGAAAGATGCCAGAATACAATTATTTTTGCGATGAACAGACTTTAGTTTCATTTTGTCTGTTTTAAGAAACTTCATTCCTGTGTTTCTCCCTCCTAAAACAATCTTGGAAATACAGGAATCCAGACATAGAAGACAATTTGTCTGTATTTTGCTACATTTTATTGTAGTGAATTTTCTTACTCATGTATTTAAACATTTTTATGTCAAGTTTTTCATTAAATGAGTAGCAATTTGAGAGTTGCCTCATATAAATAATGAGTATTTGTAGTATGAGTTGTGTGGCTTACTGGTTTTTTTTGACCAGCTTAATTTTAGATTCTTATACTGGCTTGTATATACACGTTTTTTAAAATCAAGCCAGTTTTGGGGTTTATTTGATATGGACATCAGCTTCAGTGAAACTGATGCGTCAGGGCCCACACTGGCAGTATGTGGCTTCAAAGGTTATTTTGAATCAGTTGAGACATAATAACTGTCAGTGGTGTAAACCACTAGATTTTGTACTAAAATTGTAAAGGGACAAGCGTGCATGTCCTCTTGACCAGTGGCCAGTGTTGAACAGTTGCTACATAAACAAATTTGATTAACAGATAAATTATTACGCTAAGATGCACCAGATATGTCTGTTGCTTCATTTTGCTTGTCTTTTGAATTGCCTTAAACTTTGTAAGTGAGAAGTGAAATTACCTTGCATGTGCTGCTCATTAGGAATATAGGTACAGCTTTCTTAGCTTGGTTGAGTCACAGGAAATGACTATGTGCCTGATCCCTGGGTTAGTAATATCTCTGTGAGGTTTGGACCCTTTTATCTCACTTATCTTCAATTTCAGTGGTTTGTTTTCTTTTTTTTTTAGAAGGTGCAAGTGAACAAGTTGGGGGTTTTTTGTGCTGGTGTCCTATAAATTATAATTAAATGTTGCTTAGAATAGGGAGAAAATCTCTGATTGTTTAGAAAACACTCTTTCTTATCTTCTTTGCTGTCCACAACATGCATGTTAGGATATTATTAAATATTCTTTACTTTCGTAATTAGTTTAATTCTGTTGCATATTGTCTTAAAAATCATTCTGTCAATCACAAATTTGACACTGGGCTGCTCACATTTCCAGCAGATACTTTGTTCCAATGTTCCAATTAAGGGCATTTTTTACTAGGGTGATTTATTTTGTTTGTTTGTTTCTTTATTTTGGGCTTCATTTGTGTGGGGGTTTTTTGCCTGTTTTTTAAAAATTTTATTTCTAATTTTTTCTCTAGATGTGTTTCTTCTGTTTCAGTCTTCTTTTTGCATGCACTCAGTTGTTACTTATAATTTGGAGGAGAGGTTGTGTTGCTTATTTTTTTATGCCAGCAACCCTTAACATCAAATGGCAGCTCTTTCGTTTCCCCTCCCATGACATTTTCTGACCCTGAGCCTCTGTTGAAGTAATTAACTGCAAAATGGTATTTTTGGATATTTAAGCTGTCCTGAAGCTTTGCTGTGGAAATCTCATGGATACAGAAAAAATCCTTTTTTCTCAAACTGCTGTTTTAGGCTATTGCAGGCTCAAGCAGTTGAGGATAGGTTCAAGTTAGACTTACGCAGACATTTATTTAACTGTTTGGTTTTGTTAAAACAAAGTTACAAGTAGAAAATCACAATGACAGGTGAGTGGTAACTTGAGAGATGATGAGTGATTGCATGTTTGAATCTTATGTGGTTTGAGGGACAGCTGACAATTTAAATGTCTGTGACCCACGTGGAAATCTGTTGGTGTTGCAATTCTTGGGGTTGCTGATTAAATGACTTGCACTCACTGCAGCATGTGGAGTGACAAATTGTTTCAGATGATCCCGGAGTAGCTCTTGAGGTGAGTGGAAGTATTGTTTGAATCTGACACAGTTTCTAGATTGTTGCACGCCTGTGTGATGGTTCAGATGAAGTCAGAGACCTTGCTGGAGTTGATGTGATCTGAGTCTGGGACCATTCATATCCTGGAGCCGTTCACAAACGTTCACCACTGAGCGTGGGGGCCGCACTCTCTGGCTGGGTCCCCAGACTACCCGCCACACACATGGTGGCAATGGAATTTTGAACAACATGTTTTGTGCTTTTTAGAGGGCAATAAAATGCTCTATAGAATTGTATAGGCCCTATAGGCCCTTACTTCCTTTTTTTGTTTTGTAGTCCTTAATTTTAAACTGGCTGCATGTGAGTTGTGTAAGGATCTGGGGCACAAGATTTCACTGAAAACAGAGTTGAAGAAAAAAGAAAATATATCCTAACTTGAATGCTAGCATCAAAATCAGTCTTTGTAATTGTAAAGACACAACTAAGACTGTAAAAGTTATTTCATATTTACCTACTTCCACTTACTAAGGTGCTGATAGAGAAAGTTTCCTTTTTAAGAGGACAATATAAACAGTCATACGGAAACATTCAGATGTGTTTATGTTAGCTGGAGGCTGCAGAGGAGCCCATAGAACAGCTTCAACATTAACTCTTTCTCTTATACTCAGTTGATGGTACTAACACACCAGGGAGATGATCCAGCAAGAGCAAACACAGAGCTGCACTTCTGATCCAGCTTTATCCAAACTGCCCTGTTTCTCTTTTTAAATATTTCATCTGTTGCAATTCAGCCACTGGGGAAGAATTCTAGTTGCAAATACACCTTTGTTTATTAGAGTAATGTTTAGAGACTATGCATTCTGCATAATTTCTACTTAAGAAAGTCAGCTCCACTGGGAAACTGGGTGTCTTGCACACAGGAGAGGCCCCTTATGAGTGTACCTCCTTGGCAAAATAGGGCCTGGCCCTTGGATATCATTGAAGGGGAACAGTGCCACACACCTACCTGCTTATCTTCTGCCTCTGGTTGCTTATTTATTTTACTCCAAAACTTCTGAAAATTTAGGTTCCTAGTGGCTAAATGGTGGAGGCAAGGGAGAAAAAAAATGTTATGATATACAGGAATGACCAAATAGGTATGGGTTTTGTATATTGGACATCTGATTTACCAGTAGCCACATCAAAGATAAGCATGGCTTGTAAAATCCCTTGAGCTGTTGTAGGAGAAGTGAGGAAGCTCTTGGTAGACACCAGAAGTTGAGATGCAGTTGCTTATACCAAGTTACTCTTGGAAAGTAGGAAAACCAAAAGACAGGCATGCAGGCTGGGCAGGTGGCAGCCTTTCAGTGGAAGCTGAGACACCCTGCAAATTACTATCTGGCAGAGGCAGAATAGGAGAGATGACTAGGTTGTTCTGGAAACTTGTTAAAATCAACTAGTTACTGCACCCTCGAGCAAATGAATGACATTTTCCGAGGGGTTATCTTTTCCTCTTGGAAGAATCGTACAGCTGAGAAAGTGTCGTGCATACCTATGTGAAATTGGGGGGGGGGGGGGGGGGNGTCTAATCTTGTAACAACTTTGCTGTGTTAGATGCATTTGAGGCAAACCTTTCAAACATGAAGGCTTATCAGTGATGACTGGTGGGTTTCCCTTTTTGTGAGCTGTGTACTTTTAATCTTCTAAACCAGGGAAAAGGCTTTTTGACTTCTCTGTGATATGTCTCTGTATGCTGAGGGTGCTGTATGTGATGTAAGAAGGGAGCAACAGATGGCTACAATTTGGAGCTGTTGAATTCCTCTTTCTTTTGGGTGTTGCCTTGCTATTATCCCTGTGAGAGATTGTGAGACCCCTAAAGGCAAATGCAAGATCCAGACCTCTCTTAAAAGAACCACACATTTTGGAGTTCTGCTCTTAACTCTTGGGTTCTCTGTTGTTTTTGTATTTGTACCGAAGTCTTTATTGAAGTCATCTCTCCAAGCCAGTGTCTCATCTGTCCCGTGCAGAAGTGCAGAAGTTGGCAGTAATGTGGTTTCTGGCACTGTGTTCCACGTGGTTTACTCTGTTCACATTGCAGACCGATTCCTTGTAAGTGCTATAATTCTGGAAGGAGTCCTGCAATTTTTCACTGACTGGGAATAAAGCTCAGTCCTCCTAGGATCAACAAGCGTTCTGTTTTTACTTAATAAATTTGAAACCTGCAGTAAGAAATCTCCTGCCTTTTCGCTAGTATGATTCTGCCCTACACTGTGAGAAGCAGGATATTCACTGCCTGTTACAGCTGTTAGTGAGATGAATGTGAAGTAACAGTACTAACAGGGTGCCTGACTGAAGAAATTCAGGGCGAGTGACACTTGATTCTGTAGCAACATTGGCATCAGCTGTTAGCTCTGGTGACATGGCCATTGCCTTGAAATCATGACCTGAGTTCCCTTTTTGAGAAACGAAGAACCTGCAAACCCACTTCAAAGACCAGGGCAGCTGCTTTGTTTGTCTTCTAGAAATCTGTATTTCTGCCTTTTTGCTTGGTCAATGTTTAGAACCATTTAAAAAGTAAATGTGACATGGGGACTGAGATCCTGCAGCTAGAGCTCCTTTATAATTACATATTCAACCACAATTGCACAAAGGAAAATGAGAGTCCCTTTTCCTTTATGTACCGTATTTCAGCTTTGCCTTAGGTTTAAATTGGCGTTTTGGGCTGTATTCGCTTGAGCCACTGAAGAGCTTATCAGAAAAGGAAGGAAACAGGGGGAGGGAAGAAAGATAGATTTCCAAATGACAGGCGTTTGAATAGTCAGAGTTCAATCCCTAAAACAAAAAGTGGAATCTTTTCTTTTCTAAATAATGTGCTTTACAGTCTCACCTCTCATCTTGAGAAACATAAAAGAGCAAGTAAAAGAGATGACCCAAATCACAGAGTCCTTTGAAAGGAGAAATTCAGCTGTTTTGAACACTTACAATCAAAGGAAGTGGTTTCCCTAATTACATGAACTATGTGAAAGCTCTCAGAATAGCTCTTCCACCCCAGGATTCCTTGCACTTTAGAAGTTTGCATAAAAGCTCACATGGAGAATCAGATGCAAAGTGTTTGATTCAAATTTTATTAGGCAGAAGTGAGCATACATTCCTGTCTCGGGGTTTGACAGCTGCTTGGGTTTGGACCACAAGCCTGGATTTGATGGATTTCAGTCCTATACTTAAATCTTTGACTCTTCAGGTTCTCTGGTGAGACACCCCTATCGAGAAAAGTAGAATTGAAAAAATGGGGAAAGGATAGAGGGGTTTCTTTGTGAGTTTTCAGTTGAGGATTCTTCACCCTGATTAGGCTGTTCATTGTTGTGAAAACCCCTCCATGTACACAGCTTTTATGAGGAATTTTGCTTCCTCACATTTTAAAGAAACTGTGTATCTTAAAATATGCATTTGGAAGAATTGCAATCTGAATTCTACAACTTTAGTATTATTCTAGCACCACCATTTACTTCAAGCCATCAAAATTCTGAATTCAGTAGAGACTTTGAACAAAAAAGCAATGTTTTCAAAAGACTAGTATACTTTGTGGTTTCTTTCTGTACACAATAATAAAGGTATGTTAGTCTAAACTAAACAGTGAGGACACATGAAAAGATGCAGGACACTTCTAAAGGCTTAGCATCTCTGGTGTTGTCCCTGAGGATACAATATGGACTAATTAATGGTTTAAGTATTTAAAAGTAGTATTTGCAAGGTTTGCAGTAATATGCAAGACCATCACAATTGCTCTGCACAATAATGACCTCAAAATGGTCTCATTCTCCCCTCAAAGCTAACTACAGTATTTATATCCAGATTTGGTAAAGACAGAGATAATTCATAAAACTGACCTTGAGTAGAGCTCTAAAAACTCTTCAAAGTGCAACAATTCAAACTCAAGAAGGAAAAAAGGCAGGAGAGTATGACAGCCTTCTGCATGTATGGAATCGGCCACACCCTCTTTATAGTAACGCTGTATGCCAATCGCGAGATACTGCTAACTCTTTTGAAGAGACAGAGGAATGTTTCTCTAGGTCCTTTTTTCCTGCCAATACTGTTTTGATTTTTTCTCCCTCTCTTCCCAGACAGAAGGAAAGACTTCATCTGGAATAATGGGATTGTCTCCTAGAAGTAAACACCCTCAGGAGGCCAGTGGTGTTGCAAGTAAAGCGCTCCGCACAGTAGCAGCACATGTAGGAAGGGAGGGGAAATGTTGCGTAGCCATATAGCTGTGACAGAGTAGAAAACAGTTCTTGCTGTGTCTTCTAGAGAGTTGTGTCTCGGGCAGCAAAGCTTTACTAGAGGATGATTTTACTTGGTTGAAGGAGAATGCTTGAAGTCATTCCAGTCCTGCTTGACCTGAAGGTGGCATAGAAAATTACATCTGCTTGTGTCTGATCCTTGATAGGAGTCAGTTTCTTAGGCAAGGGTTTGGGTATGTCTGGCACTGGAAAATGGGAAGCTGTGGTACATGTGATGCTGTTATTCTTTCACACCAAAGGATATGTTGCAGATTTGAATATACTTTGTGCCACCAAAACATCACAGAGTTCCTGGGCCCTGGATCCAGCTTCTGAGCTCAGTTCGTTGTACTGGACTTTGCTCATCTAATCCTTGACTTGCTTGGAGCATAAATCAGTTAGTAGTTATGCAAAGACTACAGGCATTGCTGGAATAGGAAGAGATGCAAATTCTCTCTGCTGCACTCAGATTGAGATTGGAATCGTCATTAGCTGCAGCATGATGCCTTCTCTTCAGCTCTTTAGGTACAGCCCAGGAGAGAGGTTTTGTTCGACTCTGCACGTGACCCTGGTCCTGAAAGTTCCTGTGGTCCCATATATGTACAGTTCCTACTTCCTCTTTGCTGTTTCATTTATTGTGGGTCCTCGGCAAGCACAGTGCAGGGTGATGGAGGAAGTAGTGCAGGTCAGTGGTTTTGTAACCACAGAAGAGATTGTCTTCATTTTGTAACTGGCCTTTTAAATGTTATTCATTCCCCATTAAGTATGTGTGATGCTTCTCTCCTAAGTACAGACATGGACAGCGGTTACAGTAACTCTGAATGTTCTTCTATTACTTTGGGGAAGGAACTGGCTAGGAATGTTGTTTCATTGGAGAAGAGCAATGAGAAAACAGACTTTTGGCTTAATTTGATATCCTGCAGTGCTACAAGACCCCTGTGAATTTTCTGCTCCTTGTAGGTCTGCAAGACCCAAAGCAATTGCCTTTGTAGTCTGTAGTCAGTGTCACTCTTATAGATAGGTTTTTTCTGGATTTCCACTTTCTGCAGAGTTCAGAAAAACTGGTATTCAAGTTGTTAACTTTTAAAAAATTTATTTTGAGACTGCTCGTTTGTATTCCTATATAACGAGGATTAGAAATGAAATAATTGCTATTGCCATATCTCTGTAAGCCAAGAGCTGTAAAGACGCCTAGATAAGATAGGGAGTTCTGTGTACAAGAAATTTGCAGAGAAGTAAGGAAAAAGCTGAAGTTACATGTCAGAAATATATAGTAGAGTAGTACTAATAAATGTGGATGTATGACACTAAAAGCATTTTTAAAACATTGCTGGTTTTTCTCCAAGGTTTTTATCTTAGCCATTGTTTTACTTGAATTTTTTTAGTTCTAATGGAAAAAAGATTGAGCTACCATAAAGGCAGCATGAAGAATTCTAAGAAAAAATAAACACTGGGTCTATGTTTCATGAACATGAAAGCTTAAAGTTTGATGAGTTTTGTCTAGGTTTTTTTTTTGACCATTGCTACCCAATAGAAGTAGCATTTCAATCAAGTTTCTAAGTAAAATACAATTTTCAGTCTTAGACAAAGAAGAGTGACTTTTCAGAAAAGCAGGTAGAATTCACCGTGATTCATGCTGGATGTTTTGGACAGTTTCACATAAAACTATGATCTGTGTCATTCAGATAATAGTGACAGCTCATTTTCCTGAAAACCTCAGATTTGTGAGGTTGTGCTTTGGGGTAGGTAAATGTCACAGAAAAATGCCTCTCTTCCATGGAGAACTTTCATTCGCTTCAGCAGAGTGCCAGCATCTGTAGTTGGCAACTACTTTGCTATCTTTTTGTGGCTGCTGGTCACAGCTGTAATTTCTATTTTTAAAGCTTTTTTTAAGTTAGGTGGACTCCAGGTAGGGAACTATTCGTACCTTTTCTGCAGGGGCAGCTCAGTTTTGAGTGACAGCTGGGGAGAGCCTTGCGCAGAGTTCTAGCAGCCCGTGTGGAAAACAAAACTTTATGGTGTGCTGTTAACATATAACAGGTAATACATCTTGTCAAGTGGTTTTTTTCATAAGGGTGAGATCAAGCTGCCTGGTTGAGTTACATTTCCTGGAATGATAACATTCACTAGGATTCCAATAAGAGGGATTCCCATCAAGTGTTGTCCCAGTCATTAGCTATAGTAGGTTTGATTTATCCATTCTAAGATAGGCTTTAAGTGAGTGTTCATCAAGAACATGATGGAGTTCTTTTTTCCCTGTGGTTAAATTATAGTTTTCATGATTAAGATGGAAAAATGCTTCCTTGTAAAGATCATAGCTGCTTTAGAGGAGTGGATCAGGATGCGTAAGTACAGCTGTTGCTGTCTCTGTTGCAGTCAATGCTAATTGTTCAGTAAAAGCCACTGTACAATGAGATTTGACTTGTTCTAGGTTATCTTATCAAGATTCCTCACAAATACCCTGCAGACCTCAGAAACATCACTGCTCTAGTTATATATGTATGGCTGTGGCTCCTTGAGAGGGGATTAGTTTTGCCCATTACTTTCATACCAAAATGCCTTTCCAAAAAGGTGCTCATGAAACCTACAGTGACTTTGATCTCAGAAATAATTTCCTTGGGTATTTTTCCATTTGTTGAGTCTGGAATGATCCCTGTGTTGCATATTAGCCATGATAACTTCTCACCTGTGGAGTATGCCAGGAGTCAAAGTTTCAAGTTGTTATTCTGTTGTATATTAGGAATGTTGAGGATTTTGTTACTGTTCTCCATAGTCAAAGCCAGTTTGTCTTCAAAGTGATTGCAAGTAACTTGGAAAATTTCCCAGCATTGAAAAGAAAAATGATGATTGCTGAAAATAAATAGCTCTATGGGAGCTCAGGTATTTCAGCCCTGCTGTTTAGTCCCCTTGTCTATTGTTTCTACTCAGTTGCTGGTGTTGCTTTGCAGCTGGAGACAGCTCAGTACTCCAAATCAAAAATTCAGTGCCTGAATCAAAAATTACAAATATTGCGGACATTCCTCATTTCTAAACTCTTACACCAGTACAAATACATAGTTTATGCATGTTTTTAATGGTTTTACTTTATGTGAATAACAGTAGTGAAATCCAAACTAAACTTGTTCTTGGCAGATTTGACTTTATCAGATACCTTTTTATTAAATGCTCATACAATCTCACATTGTATGCTGCAAAATGTAACAGTCCTATGGGTGTATTTCTACTTGAAATCTGTCTGAAAAATGAGTTATTTTTCCATAACCTTTGGTTTGGTTTTTTGTTTGTTTGGATTTTTTTGTAAATGGCAGGGTAAATCTAACATAGAATTTTTTCAAGCTTTCTAACCATTCTGTAAGGATTTTCTGCAGAAAGTGCCTCTCTTTAGTTTCATCAATCTGTTCACTGCCTCTCTTCTCACAGATAGCACATTTTTAACCCTCCTCATGAGGAGAACACAATGATCCTGCAATTTCTTGGTTACTGCTGTGTGGGCTCCATGTGGTCATTGTAGTGATAGAGGTCAGAGGGAGGATTGAGCCAGTTAGATTGATCTCATTCCCTCTTACTGCACAAGGCAGAGGGTCTGCTGCCACGTCACAAGGACCAAAGGCCCTGTGATTTTTAGAGGGACCAGCCTGCTTTTCATGGGCTGAGCAAGCCTTTGCAGTGTTTTGACAGGCATGTTCTGAATTTGCTAGCTAGTACTTTTAATCCCCTAGCCTTCAAATTATCCCTAACGTACCAAGTTCTGTGCAAAGGTTGCCATAAAGAACTAGAGTAGAGTATAAAACTCAGTTTTCTTTTCAAATGGTCAATATCCAATACATTTTACTACTGACAAATCCTGTGGTGTTGTAGGATGCAAATTAATTATTTTAAAGTAAATTTCATAAGATAAAGTGAGCATAGAACAGAATACAATTAATTTATGTCCATATTCCTTATCTGTGGTACATTATGATACTTTAACAGAAATGAGCTGTCTTGGTAATGGTTTTTTCTTTCTTCAAGATCATAACCTTAGAGTTAATATAAAGTATTTAAAGTGTGTATTTCTACCACAGTATCTCCAAAAGTGATATTTTTTTTTTTGTGATATACACCAGTGGATTTAAAATAATGGTAAAATGATTATTCAGCAATAAGAATTTATTAGTTTCCTGTACATTTCCACTTTTAGTCTCCGGGATTTGTAACAGTGTAGGACATAATTTTGGATGCAAATTGGATGCTTTGAAAGATTTGCTCAATCAAAATGCTTCAAAGTACAAATTTTGTACGTCATTGTAGATGTACTTATGAGAATTTAATTCTGTTATTTACAGAAATGCTGGTGACATCAATCTGAGAATGTAATTTAACTCTTTTCTCTGTGGTTTAAGAAACAGGATACTGTTTCTTAATACAGCCTGAATGTAGAGGCTATGTTGTAAGACATAAGTGCTGACAGTTTTAACATGTAAATGGCCTACAGAAACCAGCATTTTTTTGGGATAAGTTATCATCTTAATGAATACTAGAAAAGAAGCTCAAGCTTATACAGCATTAAGTGCCATGCAACCATAATTTTAAAATTACAGTTGCCTGTGGGAAGAGATGGTAACACAGGTATGCTGGGAGTGTGCCCATTGAAGTACTTGGTAACTGCTTATTTGCTGGTTAAAAAATCTCACTGAGGATTCTTTGGCTTTGCCATGTTAATGTGATTTTCCTCTTGCATTGTTAGTATTAAAAACAGTTTAACAGGTTTAACAAAAATTCTCTGAACTGGACAATCCATATCCTTTGCCTGTTATTTGAGCCCCCAAAGCAAAAAATTCTTGTTTGTATTTTTTTTACATAGAAAGCTTTATAGGAATGGACAAATCAGTAGGCAAAGCCCTAAATTTTTATTTTGTATTTGCATAATTTTCTTCTCTGTGTTTAAAACTGTAATAATTACTTAACATCCCTACTACATAATACTTAGTAATAATTTTATGTTTCTGAAATTCTCTAAGTATCCCTTTATTACATATTGAGAAGATAATTTGTTATCAATGACAAATGCTGACTGTCTTTTTATTTCATCTGTAAAATGATGTTTTGGGCTTGTTCACCTAGAGAAACTGGTATTATGAGAAGTGTCATCCTTTATTAAACATCAGTAAATTCACAGCAAAGGATTCATGACACACTGGAAGTGGACATAGACTGGATATATTTCTAAGCAGGAGTCTGGAAATAAAGGTGTGGGATTTATATGTGTTAGCATTCTGTATCTTTTTTGTATGTGGTTTTCACTAATAGAATGACTTTACTAAAGCATCAGCTGGCTTCTTCCAGCTGCCCTTGTATTGGACTGTAAAACCCGCTAAGAGTAGCTAAGTTGCAGCTCTCCCAAGAACATGACAAAGGTCAAAGCCTTTAAAATGCTACAAGGCTTAGGAAAAAAAAAATCTTTCCAAAGCTGCCTTAAGTGTGTCTAAATATCTTCTTAATAAACATGGCAAACAGTTCTCTGGAACATTAAATAGCCAGACTTTTGCACAGTGTAATAATATGTATTATATGGCAGTTAGGAAGTTGTGTTAATCAGATTAAATAGCTCACCATGTGTAACTCTCTAATTTTGCATGGAGTGAAGGTGCCACTTGCTCTACGGTTAACTGATTTGCTAACAGGAGAGCTGGTTGGCTGCTGGCTGATGCAATGGTCTCACAAGGGGCTGCAGCTATTTCCTGTGTTAATTCTAAACCAGTGTGCTCAGACCACGGTGGAAAGATACTTTACTCTTTCCAGTCAGCTGTTCCAAAGGCACCTGGAAGAAGTGCTTGTTGAGTTGCTTTGGGCTCAGTTTGTCTGGACCCATGCAAAAAAAGCCTTTTGATACTGAAAAACTCCATGAACAGATGTCCTTTTACAGTTCCAGCTGTGCTGCTGGAACAGACTGCCCAAACCCTTGATCACTTCTCTTGACTATGAGTGTGAGCGTAACAAATTTCTACTATATTTCCAAGGAGAACCAGAGTAACTAAAATATGCTGAGTTGTTTGGTCTTTGCTAACTTTAACTGCCTTGGGATAGGGAGCTCTAACAAGAGCAGCTGCAGCTGCTATGAGTTGCTGGCAAGCAACAACACAGCTGTATGCAAAGTGCCTCCGTCCACGTCCTCGCTGCCTTTGCGGCTGCAATTAAAGATCTGACGATATGGCCTTGTCTGATTCCCAAGTAGTGCCAGCTCAGCTTCAGGTGGCCACTGCCCACATCTGCAGTCAGCACCAACCTTGGAGACCTCATCAGAGCTGAACTGCACTTGCTGCTTTTGCTGCGCTGGTACAAGGCAGAGCAAAAACAAGTGAGGGCTTGGGTCATCCTGGTGAGCTGAGGCTTGTGCTGCTCATAACAAGACCACGCTGTCCAAGCAGCTTGCTTTGTCCCCTCATCTGTTGCTGGCTGTGATTAGAATTTGTGTTTGTGATTTCTGTCCAGCTGTTGCTGAACACAGACAAGACCTGTAGGAGGACCTTGTTTTTACCTCCTGAAACACCTGAAGATTTGGTTATTCGTGCATGATTGTTTGTGCTACAAGGTTAAGGGCAGTACTAGTAGGTCTTCAAGCAGCTCTAGGGTGATGTCAGTCTTAGATGATGTAACTGTCATTTTCACATATGTCAATAAGTAAAGATTAAACAGGCATAAAAACAAATTACTGTTAAACACTGTGATCCATACCATGGTTCACAGGACACAATTACACTGTTTGTACACTTATGGATTACCTGAATTCCAGACTCATACTGTGATTGTTTTATGAACTGGTTTGATTTACAGTAAGCCACTAAGTGAAAATTAAATTAAAAAGTTTTCAATGTAATTTTTTCTGACCTTGGATTTTGTGGTATTTGAATTAGGTAAGCAGTGGATTAGGTTTGTTTAGATATCTAAATCCCTTTGCCTTCAAGAAATGGTGTGCAATCTGTAATCCCTTCAGCAGGATTCAAGAGAGGGTCATAATTTCATCCATACCTGTGATGTAAGTGCAGTCTGAACAATTTTAGCCTAGTTTGATGGTCAGTAACAGGCTCTTACAAAGCTTACCATAGCACTAAGCATAATATTCAACTCTTGCAGTTACCTTGTGTGTCTGTGTCTCAATGTTATGTCCAGGAAGTTTGTATTTCTGTGTTTAGATGTCTTTTGTTCAGCTGAACTCCACTAGTTCTGCTTCAATCCAACCTTAAAAAAAATAAAATTCTGCCTTTCACATAAAAAACTAAGGTAATGAAGTAGTTGAATACTTGTTGTTTGTCACCACTATTTAGGAAGTAAATTGGTGTTCATTTAGCTTGCATATAATAGATGGCACCTCTACTGAGGGAAGTGTCATGCCCAAGCCAACAAGGGCTGACTTCTTCAACAGCCTGTAGACAGATAGATGGATTACAGGATTTTATTCCAAGAATTTAGGAATTTTGGATTAAAGTATAGTTTTGATGCTTAAAGGTGATTCTAAATATTCTTGTTAGTGTCTAAGAGATCTTTGAAATATCAGTCTTTAACCACCACTTTGTAATTTGCTATCTGAAAGTAATTTTCATTGAAATACGGCACCTTCTTGTCAAGAATAGTACAAAAAGCTTCAAAGATATGGACTGGCTTGCATCTGGTTCTCACTGTAAGGAATAAGAGTCTTTAAATTGGCTAATACAGTTCACAGCTGATCACAGCAACAGAAAAGAACAAAACATGAAAGGAATAGTCTAGAATCACTAGTGCTAACAACAGCATAGTGATTAAAGGTATTTAGAGAGGATTTCTTTGCGATATAATGGTCCTTAGGAAAAGTTTGAATTTTTTTTACCCCACAATTCTTCACTGGCATATCTGTCGGCAATTAGAATGTGCTTCTCTGGATTTCTTAGATGGAAGCTTGCTTTGGTATCTGTTAAATCCCATATTAGAGTATGAACATCAATGTGAAGGTGATGGTATTAGCTGTGGTCGACACAGCATTTTTTCATACTTCTGTGATGTGATCATAATGTATATAACATAAATGAGATAATCTTAAAAATTTTTTTTTGCATTTCCAAGTGATAAAAGCACTGTGTGTCTGTGCCTGTGGCAGTGAAGTACTCGTCTTCTTGGCCTGATACTCCTATTTTGATTGCAGTCCCTGTCATGTTGTCCCACTCAGTGATCGGTCGGAGTGGGGTTTGCTGCAGTGCAGCCCCTCCTGTTGTCCACTGACTGTGATGGGCTATCACTGGATCCAGCAGCATCTTGTGTGAGATGGGGAACAGTCACTGGGTTCTGCACATAGTTGTAGCAGGATAGGGAGCTATGGAACTTGGATTTGTTAATCATGGGGCATTTTTAATCATTCTCTGAAACAATTCATCAAGTACTTCTTTTATAGCCAGGACCTAAATATATTATGCTATGGGAAAATTAAATATGAGACCCATCAATTTAATTCTAATGACCTGTTGAAGTACTTGTGTTGTAAACACCACAGGAGATGGTGTGCTCATGGCTTTGAAGACATGGTGTGTTTTAAGTACTTTGCAAGAAGATGGTTTTATTCCATTCCTCTGACCAAGGTGTTAATGAAAAGGTGGTTTACATAGTTTTCTAACTGTTTGTGTTATTCCTGTATCATATCAGATTATTCAAATAGGCAGTCAATGAGAGTGAGATCTCTTGGTAATCTGGCAGTAATGCTAGTAGGAATTAGAGAATTAAATGCCCAATTGAATATTTCCTAAGGAATATACAAACATAATACAGGAGTTTCTGAGATGGCGATTTGAATGACTCAGTGGTCACCTGCATCCTCCAGCTAGGGAAGGAGGTTGGAGTTACAAGTCATGCTTCTGGTGCTGCAAGAGTCCCTTGTCTTGGGAGCTACAGTTGTAGGGCAGAGTTCTTTCTGCTGGCACATCCCTTGACTGGCTGAGTCTTGAGTGTTGCTGTTTACCTGCAGGTGAATCTTCCCACATTTGCTTAGATAGCTGCCAGTTAAATTATTTTGTGAGCTTGTAGATTTACTGAAAACAGGAAGGCTGTAGCAGTTTTTATGCAGAAACCCATAGTACATCAGCTACTGCTATTCTAATAACTATAGAGCTATATCAAACCAGTATTTGTTTGGCCTGTGTTTTTTAGGTGGTACCATGATATGTGTGCTTAATTGCATAATTACAGATAAAGGCATTAGATGACTCAATTTTTTGTTGTTGTTGCTTAAAGACTTTTTTGAGTAACTTCAACACAGTTTTGAAGACCTTTAGCTAATGCTCAGACATTTACACATACTCACATCTTACTATAGCTTTGAACTTAACTTGGGTTACACTAACTCTTCATGCTGTTTAGCCTGCTCAGCAAGAAAAACAATATTACCATCAGGTGAGTAATCTTTTTTTCACAATACCAGAAAATTAACTTTTAAAATGTATGCTGTTTTCAGCAAATCATACTGCAGACTGACTCACCTACAAGTCCACAAAATAATTTAATTGGCAGTTATCTGAGAACGTGTGTGAAAACTCACCTGTGGATAAACAGCAACACTCCTACTGCAAGTCAAGGGATCTGTCAGATACTTTTGTTAAGTTCTGAGGAGTTAATTGTGATCTTGTTTGATGCTCTTGCCTGGTATAGAGTTAACATAATCTCAAAGTCTTAAAGTAAAGCATTACTGTTGAGAAAAATGTAAAGTAATACATATCTGTATTTGCATAATATGTATATTTATGTAAAAACATGTGTCTAAAATCTGTTAAATATTTGTTTTGATATACCGCAGAAGTGAAACTGTTGAGATATCTTCCAGGGGATACCTGACCCTTTTTCTCAAAAACTACAGGGCTTATATGTCTTAATTTCTGTGGATGCAGTCTCTTACTCAAACCCAGCAGCATTGTTCAAGTGGAATTTGAAGGTTTTGTATATTTATCCAGAGTTGCCAAACATCTGTAGTGTGCTTTGAGGAGCAGTTTCAACTGTGCTCCTGGGTATTTGGCAATCTCAAGTATGCTTGCTCTGTGTGCTCTCTGTGCACTCCACAGCGCATGCCTGAAAATTCCACATTTCCATTAAACATTGGATGGAGCTGTGTGTGCATGGTATGCTGTAACAGCCTGGAGTGCTGGACTCACTGAACCCGTGGTACTTTGTGCATAAACACAAATTCTGGTTAGGACTGCTGCTGCTCTGCCAAAAATCCCAGATCTTTCTCGGAATAAAGTTTTCCAAGATCTTCAGTTTTTCCAAAGACTTAACTTCCTATATCGTGCCTTGGCCATGAAAAAATAGTCTGAAATTTATTTTTCCCGCCCCCGCCAAACATACAAAGCATTAATCTGCCAAACTCTCTCACTGGGTTTTCAAATGGCAAGCATTTGTGAACAGTCTTTCCTAGATACGTGTGTGCTTATATATACGTATATCTTATATGCTCTGTGTGTGTATACCCAGTGAGGTATGAAATAAGCTATCATAGTAAATGACCCAATCCGAATTTTCTGACTTGTTTGTTTGTTTATTTTCAACAGGCTGAAATACTCAGTGTGCTCAGTCACAAAAACATCATTCAGTTCTATGGAGCTGTCATTGAACCTCCAAATTATGGCATAGTTACAGGTAAGGATTTTTGTCTGACCTTTTGTCTGACCACAACTCTGTAAAGCTACAGTGTTACACGGTTATCTCCAATGTTACCCAATTACTGTGTTTCGATAATTATTCTGGTCGTCTTCAAATGTTAAAGAGTGCTTGGCATTACCTGCCTCACTGTAAGTGGGAGTGCTGGAGATGGGTACCAGGCTGGCAGCACAGCTGGAGGCATCAGGGAGGCAGGTGAGGCCTAGGGTGTGTTCTTAGTGCACAAATGCAGGACTCCTTTAAACAGTACCTTCCACTGTGTTCTCTTACCCTGTTTGAAGAATTGCTTTTCCATTTTAATTGGTTCCGGCTGGTTCTGTGAAGAAGGTGGGCTGGGTATCTGCTCAGAGCAAAGCTGCCCCATGAGTTCTGCCTGCATTGAAAGTAGGAGAATTTGCATTGTGAGGTTCACGAAGAGCTTGAAATGGAGTCAAGGGTTTATAACACATTTTAAGACATCTCCCCTTCATACACTGGAAACTGTTTCATTTGTTTTGATATTCCTAGAATTACACAGAAGTTGTTTTTTGTGGTATTTTGTTGGTAGTTTTTTTTTTTTTTCTGTCACCTTTTTAAGCTTCCTGCTCTTACCTTGGGAGATAGTCCAGATATAGAATTTTCTCTCTTCCTGTATGGGGAAAACTACATAAGATAGGAGTAGAAAGTAAACCCAAAGCAAAGAAATTTCCCAACTGCTCAAACAAATGCTTGGAGAGATAAAAAGCACATGAAAGTGTAGATTAGGAGGCATGTTTTGGCATGTCTGTGACTTTCAAAGTTCAGAGTAGTCTTCTGCATGTGAAACAATCTAATACCAATTCGAGTCACTGCCAGTCAGGTTTTTATTTGTTCTTAGATAGTGGTCAGAACTTGTGAAAATTCAGTTATTTCTACCTGCCTCTTAGACTTCTGGTTATCACATCAGATAGCAGTGCAATCTGGTGGGAGCACATCTGAATTGCAGCACATTTCAGGACATGGGGAGCTTTGCTTCCTCCAGGAGTATCAGCCTACTGGAGGTCATGGTGCAGCAGACAGCATTCCAGAGGTGCATGGGATGACCACTGTCTACACCACTCAGAAATGCATTGATGATGGCATATAGACAGGAACTTGAATTCCTTCTGGAAGCAATAACATTAATAGAAAGCTAATAAATCAAGTAATGTAATTTTACTATGCTTTTTAATATAAGTGTAAACTAGCAAGCAGAGTAGCAAAGGAGAGGTGTAATCAATGACCTGGGATGATGTCTGGATCAGAAGTCCTCAGCTTGATCTCACAAAAGGTCAGTGTTTGGGAGGACGTATGACCTGCTTATCAGTCACAGGACAGACAGCAACTAAAGTAATTCACTGTGGTCTTGAGAATGGGGACTCTTTAACTGCCTATGAGAAAGAGACTATGGTATGTAGTTCAACAGCTTTGTTCTTTGTTCAGTGAGCTCTGAATGCACCTGGCTAAAGAAGAAAGAGGTTTGGGGATTTTTTAGCAAACTGTGTAGATGCTCCGTGCAACTTCTAAGGAGACTGGAGTCCTGTGGATTGGAATGGAGGCAAGACTCCATTTCCCCACACAATTTTCAAATGAGAGAATGGCTACTAATAAATGTTAATGTCTGTTAGAGGGATTTTCACTTTGTGATCTTCTGGATGGCCTTCAGTGTTGCACACAATCCTATGTTTAGTCAGAGATTCGTTTCTTGAGAGAGAAGAAATTTGTTTCTTCTCAAGAAGAAATCTTGAGAAATTAATGTTTCTTCAGAGTGATGGAGATGAGAGCATTCAGCCAAGTACTGGCATTTACTGAGCATTAGCTGCATGTAATCTCTTATGTGGGATTGTTAAAGAGTTCTCTGAGAAGTGCTACAGCTGGAGTTAAAAAAATATTTTCCTGCTGGGGTGTATGTCTGTTCCAGCTCATCCTGCCACCTGGTGAGCTGCTGTCATGAATCACACCATTCTAGATGTTACTGGCCATCTCTGTCAGCAGCAGTCTCAATATGTAGCTTTCAGATATGGCTTTTGGCCACAGCTGCCTCATCCCAAAAGGTTCTCAGAGCTTGTGCCCCCAATGCACAGAACCACGTGTATTCCACAGCATCACAGGGTGGGTCCAGTAAGGCAATCAGAGATTTCTTTCTAAAGCAAATATTTCTTTTCCATCATTGACAAAACATTGTCCTTGCAATATGATTTCCAAATCCACAAGCTCCTAGTAAACATCTGTGGCACAATAAGTATATGGAAGTAATACTAACAGTGGGGCTTTGTTGATTGAAGCTTCCTTGCCTCTGTTCACACAAAGTTGCAAAGGGCTGGAGGAGCTGAGTTGTCCCCTGACCTTGATGGATCAAATTATGCATTGTAAAGGCATGCAAAGCATGCAGCCAACCTGTTCCTGAAGAATCCATTTATAAGACAGACGATGACATAATGGTTAAAAAAAGCTTCTGTTTTAATTGTGGAAATGTGCAGGTCAGCAGCTTACTCCTCTCTCGGTGACATCAGAAGCAACACGTCTGTCCTTTCAGTGGGAGGTTGTGCAGCAATGATCCAAAGCTGACTTGCCACTTGAGTGTTTACTTTCAAAGGACTTGCTATTTTCTCCCTCTTTCATTTAGCACTGGAGTCTTCCCATCTGGCCTGCCACATTCTAGGCTGCAGATTCAGTTTGGTCTCGGTTTCCTTCACCATGCAGCGATCTCCCAGTGTATCTCCCAGTGTTTTTGATTTCTTTGGTTAGGAACAATGGAAATTTCTGTTTGCATTTACATACATCATGTATCAATCATTGATTAATATTACTATTAACTAAATTCAGACACATTTGATGTACTCTTAAAGGCAATGATTTTGTGGCTGCTTTGAAATAATATGAAGATTTTGAGAGTCTTCTAGATAGGTTCTAAATTCTGCCTGAGAAGCACATTGAATAGCCTTGGGGGAGAGAGGCAAAAGGCTTAAGTTGCTCCTTGTATCCCTCTGGTCTTTGTGCTACATGGACTGCACTGGCTGGCATCTGCCTGCCCTGTCATTGCAAACAGATAAAAGAAAATGTGTCAGCTGTTTCATCTTACAAACCTCCTGTTGTGTTTCTGGTGAAACATGAATGAATTCTAAATAAGATAAAACTTATTTATATTAATATTTCGTATTAATAAATACTGAGCTGAAGAGCTACAGCCTTTAAACTGCTGTAGATGACCTGCAGCACAAAGATGTCCTGTTTATCTCAGGGTTAGACTTCTAGTTTCATCCTTCCATTTTGTCATGAACAAATGACTGATCTGCTGTTCTGTTTCTCCATGGGGAAATAGGAAACTTTCTACTTGCAAACTCTTTATTTGTAGCAGAACATTATATATTTAGCATGTGGCTTTACTTTAAAAAAATTTTTTTTGTTATGGGGCATAATTTATACACAGTACTGCTTACCAGTAGGGAGTACCCTCTGATTTTGGAAACAATAAGATGAATCTGTTACTACCAAACTCATCTGTTAATTGTTCTTCTGATTAAGAGTGGCTAATTCACTGTTTAAAAAATTAAGAATTTTAAGTTATATGAAAGTGGTACTGTAGAGATTTGAGTTGTCTCCAGTTTCACACCTAAGTATGTGTAGGGCTAACCAGCTTGTTATTCCTGCTTTAAGCCCCACAACTCTTGACAGTCAGACTGGATTCCATCTGCCACACTTCCAAACACCAGTAGGCCCCAAATGCCCTTGTTTGTACCCACAGAATCCTGCTGTGGAATTCTGTAGGTATAGTTATAGGAAATTAAGAAAAATATTTGCTTGTCCTGAACAAGGAGCATGCACAACTCTGGAATTTGAAATGCTTTGCCTGATCTTTCTTGATGCCAGACCTTTCTAATGCCTTTTCATTTTAATACCTGTTTTTCTACGTGATTACACTTTTTTGTTTGTTTTTTCATTTTTTGTTAGTAGTAGATTATGTCTGCATTGGGATAATCAGATAAACTCTCCTATTATACTGGTAATAATATTAGGCTGTTGAACCCAAATTCTTTGTCATTAAGCCAGTGGACTGCTTTCTGGAACTGGCAGAGTTTCTATTACATCTTTCAAGTTAGGTGCAATGTTTTTAAATGTCTTGTTGCTGTTTTTTTAACAGAGTATGCTTCTGCTGGCTCACTGTTTGATTACATTAATAGTAACAAAAGTGAAGAGATGGATATGGATCATATCATGACATGGGCCACTGACATAGCTAAAGGTAAGCAAGAAGAGTGGTGTATACTGCCCTATACAGCCAGCAAATGTACAGCTTTTCTTAGTCAGGAAAGCCTTCCTAGTCCTCCTTATTCAGGTGGTAAAACCAATCAGATATATATGTAAAAAAAACCCAAAACCCATTCACTGTTCTTTTTAATATGTTCCTTGTTATTATCCAAAAATATTCTGAAGTGAAAATGGCTTCTCTGAGCTAGTTCTGTTGTGCCCCTAAGTCCAAGAGCATAATTTTGCTGATGTAGTGTAATTATGATGTAAAGTGCATAATTGCCCTTACAATTGATACGATTTGGGACATTTAAGGAAGCTAAGGGCTTATTCTCAGGAAACATACTGAAATTCTTAATATAATAATAATGAATAAAGTGTTCCATCCTTTGTGTTCTCTCTGAATGACCACACAAGAATTAGCGTAAATGAATGAAAAAAAAGTAAATTTATATCTGGCTTAATTGTGTAGACACCTCCTTAACTCTATAGTTAGAGAAAATAACTACATATGATGTTAAAAACCATTAACATATCCAAATAGCTGCTCTGAGATACTGAAGGAGCTTTGGTTAGTGCTTGTTACTCAAAGTAAATTATGGGAAGCTTTGGTTCTCCTTCAGCACGTCAATATGGCACACAAGTATGGCAACTTGTAATGAGTACAACTAATGGGAACCAGGAATCATGACTGCAGAAACGTGATGGCCCTGCTCAGCCTGTCTAACTAGACTGTTCCTTTGTTTTGTGTAGGAATGCACTACTTACACATGGAAGCTCCAGTCAAAGTTATCCACAGGGACCTGAAGTCCAGGAATGGTAAAGCAGCAAAACACTGAAACACTCTGCATTTACTCTTAGCTGTTAATGTGGCATTTAAATCTGTGCCTGAGCTTTGTGAACAAGCAGAACTAACGAATGCCTTGGTTGTCGTCAAAGCTACACTTGTTGAGGCAGAGAAAAGCTTGTTCCCTCCTCCCCATCCTGAGCCTGTCTGAAGTTCATTGCAGACCTGGCATCATCTAGAGCACTGTGGAGGGCTCTTTAAACTTGTGTCTTGCTGGCCATGGTTGACCATGAAAGTTGATGAAGCTTTCAGATACTGCCTGGACACTCCTCACTTCTTTTTTCTATTTGGAAAGGTTGAATACCAGGAAAGGCTGGCAGACACCAGATACAATAGACTGGATAAGGCCTATTATTTCTTACCAGAAAATCTTGTCTTTACTGTGGCCTTTTTTGAGGTTTGACAGATATTCAGGCTTTTGAGTGATACACATTCAGTGTGGAGTCTGTACTTAGCATTTGACAGTTGTTTCTGAAATCTGTTGAACATTTCCTTTTAGATGGAACTTCTAGTGATGGGATAGGAGAGGCACAGATTTTGGTAATACACAGATTTCAATAATGCGTAACAGTCAAGAGACACTTAGGTCTCACCTCGATTTTAGATCTCCTTTTATTAATGACTTTTCCAGAGAGCTTCTTGTTAAACCTAACTGTACTGGGGAGAATGAAGTTCATCTGTGTTGCTGTCTTTTAACTCAGTAAGGCCTGAAAGGTTTTGCATTTCTTCGGAGGCTTGCAGGTATTCAGCAGATGTTCTGTCAGCTTCTCAAAGAAACCAGGACAGGTGTGCACATTCAGATGCTCGCTCACCTTAGGGTCATTTGTCTTATTGAAAAATGAAGTATTTTGCTGTAAAAATGTGTTGGGCTTGCTTTTTGCATTCTTAAAACCTTTTTTTTTTTTCATTTTCAGTTGTTATAGCTGCTGATGGTGTGTTAAAGGTATGAACACTTTAATTACTTGTAGAGAGATGCTGCTGCTTGACTGGATGTTTCCATGTCTGATGAATGAGGTTGATACTCTTAATACCAGTTTAATATTTTATTTATTTTTTGCCAGATCTGTGATTTTGGTGCCTCAAGATTCCACTCCCATACGACACACATGTCGTTAGTGGGCACTTTCCCATGGATGGCCCCAGAAGTTATTCAAAGTCTTCCAGTGTCTGAAACATGTGACACATACTCGTACGGAGTGGTGAGTGCCTCATCTCACTATGCATTGTGGCAGTTCGTCAGAGTGACAGAATTAATGTGGTGCAACTACAGCAATTTGAAATAAGAGCAACAAAAAACGCCACACTTCCTTTTGAGACTGACCCATAATTTATAATTATATGCTTGAAAATGATAGGAAGAACATAGTATCTTGGATGTCTAGTGACATCTGATTACATTAGCAGCACGCCAGTGTAGGAAGTGCCTGTTTTGCCACAATTATTCAGCATATGTCCAAAAGCTTTCAGGACAACTGAAACTGACTACTGAACAACCTGCGTCATGAATCTCTGCTTGTGGTTTTTTTTGTGGAACCAAGGAGAAAAAGCTTGTCTTGTAATATGGAGGTAACATTAGCATTCCACTTTCCCCAAAATAGAGTGTCACTGATTTTTATTAAAAAGCAACTGCTCTATGCTCAGTTGTTTAAAAGACACTGCTATCACTATCTGTGAAAATAGACTCCATCTGAAAACAAAGAAGCCCAGCACTGCTTTGCTGAAGGGTGAGGAATCAGTTATAGTTCATAAGAACGTCAGGTTTTCAGATTCAGTAATGTGAATTACTTTGTCCACAATTAAACTCTAACTTAATTTTGCTCTGCAATACAAAGTAGGCTAGAAATAGCCCTACTGATCACATCAGTTGTGTGCCTAACCCCATAGCCTTTCTCTGGCAGAGGGTAGTAAAGAATACTTGTGTGGAAAGGAAAGGAAGTGGGGCTATAGTTTCCATGCATATTAGTACATTAACCATTTTTCTGTTTGGATTCAACAGTTGGTGGCAGAATGAGAAATTCTTCACTACCTGCCAAGTATTGACTCTTTCTCTTTGAGGAATGGGAGGAGATATATGTGAGGGAGGCACTGTGGTTTTAAGCTAGCACCTGTGGCTATAGATAGCTAAGCTGATGTCTCAGTGGAGGGAGACTTAAACTTTTTGCCAAACAGTTGTTTATAGTGAGAAAGATTTTTGAGACGTGATGTGACATCACTTAACAGTGAACGTTTGAAAGTTTGCAAGCAGCCTATATTGTCAGATTCAAAGTCCTTGCTTGCTTAACTGAACTAGGTCACAAAGAGTAAGAGAACATAAACTAACAAATCTAAATATTAATGTAAACTGTTACTGGAAGCAATCACAGATTGTCCACTGAAGGGAAACATTCCAGTTTCAAAACAGAAAAACAATGTTGGAGGAAAAATTCCGAACATGGTATTATAGTTCAAACTGCTCACTAGTCATCCTAGTTTTAATTGACTTTAGGTAAGGTTTTCAAAGTGTTTCAAAGACAACTTGCCATGTCAAGTGTTAATAGTGCCTTGGGAACAGTACGTTGTGCGAAGTTTATTTTACCTCATTCAAAAAGTCAGGTTCCTTTGACAGTTCTGTGCTTGGTGGTGAACTGAACTGTCCTCCTTATGAAAACAGTTCAGTGTTACCAGAGTATTTTAATGTTGTCATGGGTGTGGAGTGCTATTTTAGAATGTCTAGTAATGACCCACAATTTTTTACTATATTATTTTTAATTTAATGTGTTCTGCTGTGGGTAGAAGCTTATGAATTCATAAGCACTTAGGAGTAATTACGCTTTTTATAACTGTAGTCTTGGAACACCATCATTTTCAGAGGAGATAGATGGGTAGAAATCAAGAATGGCAGTGGCCCAAGTTCTCTGTTTCTGAAATAACTGATATTAGGGGGTTATACGAGGAAGAAATGGCCTGAATATAACACTGAAAGTTGGAATCTCCCTATAGTAAGTGTTACAACTACCAG
>VWZV01000706.1:209923-250708 GCA_013397155.1 Irena cyanogastra
TTATTATCATCTATGAAAACAAAATGTAAAGAATCCCTTTTTGAAGCATAACACTTGCCAGCAGCTTTTGTGCTAGAGAGACAAATCTGCTTTACTTCAGTTAAAGTCCTCTTAACAAAGAACAGAATCCTTTCAAATGTAAACTAGTAAGATGCTAGGAATAGATATTTCATTTGCAATATTTGTCATCTTTCCCATGGTTTTCTTTAATTTCCTTTCTTCTGTTTTTTTATCTGACAGTGTTTTCTTTCTACAGACCCATCTGTGATTTTAAATACTCTGCTTAAGCTGTGCGAGAGCTTTTTTCCATGAAGTGTTGAGGTCTTTCTGCAGCCTCATAGGTCTGAGCTGCTTCTCAGCTGAAATGAATTCTCCTTTTTGTGAACAATTGTATACATGTTTATAGCTAATGTTTAGATTAGCTTGTCGTGCTTTTCATGGATGGTTAAACAGGCCTTTGTATTCTCTGAGATACACAGTCAATAATTTATAATAATGTCATGAAATGCTAAAGTTAAATTTTCCAGGAGAATTTATTACCACACAAAGACAGATCTTACACTTTCCTTCAGCCATGCTGTAGTTCTCTCTTCTGGTCTGTTTCCAAGTCTGTACTCTAAACAACTGAAACTGAGTGTTACAAGTGGTCAACCCTGAAACTGACTTGTATGTCACTGTGTGTTGCTCAAAAATTACTTCTTCCCATCTCTGTCATTCCTTGCTATCTCTGCCAGATAGGAAAGTGTATGTGGAATGACAGTGTCACTCTAAAAGCTGTTTGAAATCATGAAGACATATGCTCAGAATATGTTATCCTGGCAGAACTGTTTGTAGTGCACCACAGTGTGTGTTTGCGTATCAGTATAAATGTGTTTAATCACAGAAAGCTTATCCGATGTAGCTGAATTATTTTATCACTTACAAGAACAAATAAGTAAAACCATTAATTGGCTATTGGTGGCATAGAGACTGCCATTAAATGTAGCAGCTGTTCAAACACTGCTTTAGTTATGAGAACATATGTTATTTATAGAGGGAATGTTGGCCAGCTCCAGGGGTTATCCTTTACTCTTTTTGAAAAGAATGATGCGATCTTTAACTATGGTTGGATCAATGCAGAGAAGACAGACCTAATTTTCATGCCTGAGGGCAGTACCTCTGTGAGTGCAATGCTAATGCTTACGCTGTACCTCTGCTAGCTGTGGCTCCTGACCATTGTCTGTGAACAGTTTCCTACCAGAGAAAGCGTATTTTTTTTCAGTGAAGGTGTTCAGAGTGTTTTCTTTTCCTGAGATTACTTACTTGGATGTTCCCCTATCCAAATGGCACTTTCAATATTTGTTGGCTTTGCAGTGGCGTGAGGACAGAGGATGGGGTAGAGATGTTGTGGTTTTAATTTTTCCTTTGGGTTGTTGTCACATAATTGAAAGGATAATAATTGAAATGCACAGCTGAGCTGTGCATAAGAAGTAAGTGCAAGAGCTTTTTCTGAAGACCATATATTTCTTATTGTCAGGTTTGTGTATAGGGCAAACATTCATACATTTATCTCTCCTTTCTGTTGCTCTATATGCAAAGATGAGTCCAACATCTTCAGAGGCTGCAGCTTACTGCGCTATATTAAATGGCCTTGCTTTGTTTTTCATCATTGTTTCTAGCTTGGCTGTTTTCTCTGTGAGCACCTGCTGTCCATCACAGAGATGTGATGTGATTGGGAAAGCAGGTGATCCTCACCATCACAGGTGGGAGGGAAAGTGAACCATGTCAGTCTCAATTAGATTATACATCAGAAAGGAAAGATAAATTGATTTCCATATGAAGTGAGCTGGGGAGCCAGTTCTGAAAATGAACAGAGTGTACCTCACAATAAAGAGGCTGGGGTAAGTTAGGTTGAGGTCCTTGTCTGCTGCTGAATCATCCTGGGGAGAGGAGGAGGCAAATTAGAATGCATACAGTACCCATTTGCTGCTTTTTAAGACTGCTGATGCAATCATTCACCTTAGCTAATGATTCAGGGTAGCTAGTCCATGAGAATGGGTTGGAACTCCTGTAAAACTGAACATGGAGACATGTCACAGTGCAAAGGAAAGGCTTTCTCTGTACATTTGGCCTGAATATGAAAATTACATTGTTGTTTAAAGATTTTATAAACCTGTGTAAGTAAATACAAAGGTTTCCAACATCCCACTTTTGTATCTTTTACTTCTATTTATTAGTAAAATGAAGGCATCAAAAAAAAAATCCTTCATATTGTGTCAAATTGCTGTTTTTCTCTTCAACTATGTGCAGTCTTGGAAGAGTTTTTAGCTAGCACTTTTGGTTTAGGGAGGCAGTGATCTGTTCAGGCAGTGGAAATAAACACTGAAAGTGTCATGATAAAGGAATTCGGTGCAAAAAGTTCTGCACAACCATATGTGCATGAATGAAACAGGACAGCTCTTAAAAATTACAGTCTTCTGAAAGAAAGATAGCACAGCAGTAGTTTTCCAGCTAAAGGCTTTTGAAGACATTTAACATGTATTTCATTATGTTCTTTACTTGGAAGGTTATTTAGATACTGCTCTATCTGATGTGAAAACTTGAGTTTTTTCCTCTGTAGTTTCATGGTACAGTCCCAACAGATGAGGTTGTTCTGCAAGGCTGCTTGACCACTTGTTTGATTTGGTCCAGGAACCTTTGTTTTAAACTGGCTGTTTTATACACTGAGGTTTTTTTTGTCTGAAGTACATGGGACTGGTAAATTTTTCCTTCTCTCACAATTAAATTTCCTTCTCTACCTCTGGAGAGGTGATAATTTGAGTTACGATTGAGGTGCCTTTTTTTCCTTCTGAAAGGATTGAACTGAGGTTAACAGGATAATTGAATCAGCCTGTGATAGTTCTCCCCATATATTTCTTATTCTCAGAAAAACTGTTCTTATTTTTCCAAGATACCCTTACCTTTGCTGATCAGTCTTCTGACTCAAGCAGTATTATTCAAATAGGTCTATTGTTGGAGTACCCTGTTCACTTGATTAAAGGCCCAACTCTGCTTCAATGCATTTTTTTTGCTTGACCTCCATCTGTCAATATTGTTGCATTTGCTTTTTCATTATCTTCATAGCTGTCCACAATCCTTTCAAAATGATGCAGCTGGAATAAACCTGGGCACTAACCCAAACAGTGAGGATATAGAGGCTTGTATAAGGATCTTAATGCATTTTGGCAAATCCCGTATTAAAGATTCTTTGTTGTTATTGTTATACTTGATATATGAGCAGAAGAAAAAGTTTGTAGATATTTGCAACAAGATGTGTATATGAAAATTCTGCTTTAAAAAAAAAGGTGGATGTATACAAGTGGAGGTACAAAGTGCTATTAGTTTGGTTGAATTCCAATATGTTGTCCCAATGGCAGAAAAACAAGTTGGATTCATTGACTTGAAGCCTTTTTGATGATGCCAAACTCTTTTCTACAGAGCAGCTTAGATTCTTGGATACTGTGTTACCAAAAGTCTAAAAGCATGCAAAATTAGGAGATCTTTCTCTATCTAAGGACAGTAAGTCTATAAAAACTCAAGGAGAAGAGAGTAATTTTTTACATACTTAGAGATAAACAATTACAGTTTTGATTGCAAAATTATATTTTATAGGCATATCAAAGGAGATAAATACCTTTTGGATCATATTCACTGGTTGCAATTGCATAGAAATATTTTTAAATGAAAAATTACTGCAAAGTAAAGATATGTCTAGTTGGAGCTGAGAAGCAGAGGAAGAGCATTGTCTTCCCAAGTCCCAGTTGCCAAATGTGAACTTTGTAGTGTACAAAGATAGTAAAAAAGCAACCCAGTTTTTCATCTTGGCTTTTCTGTAGAGGAAAAAGCAGAAACATTCAAATTAATTTTGTGAGAGGATCTTGCACACAAACACTAGTCCAAGTTCCTGCAAATGAAAACTGGTTGCCTGGTAATTGGATACAGAATAGTGCTGTATCAAGGTTTAATAATGTATTTAAAATACAAAGTACAGAAATAAAAATTCTTTTCTTTTTTTCTCTTCCAGGTTCTCTGGGAGATGCTAACAAGGGAGGTCCCCTTTAAAGGCTTGGAAGGATTACAAGTAGCTTGGCTTGTAGTGGAAAAAAACGAGGTAAGACTACGTTTCTACATTCAGGTACATAGATCAGAAAACAGTATTGGGGTTTTGCAAAAGACTTTTTCATCTTCTTCAAATTGAAAGTAAGTTCACGCGTATGGAAAGATTAGCAGTAGGAGCTAACACAAAGGGTCAAAGTGATGTTATTCCTCATGAATGGACCCTTTACATCTAATTGTTGCAGCTTCACGTCGTGATGCTGTAGATCAAAAATTGTACAAGTACTGTACTAGTTTCTCAGTCTCAATTGTAAAACCTAGGGGTTTGTTCTTAGTGATGAAAGAAGCCATTGCGTCCAAGGTAGGGGAACAGTTTAACTCCATCTCCTGCGTTTAGGACATCTTTTTACTGGCCGGGAGTTGATATATCTGTAAGAGACCTTCAGCTACTTCAACTTAACTCTCCCAGCAGGAGTCACTATAGTACAAGAAACTGCCGCTTAGATGAAAATTTCAAAAATAAAAGAAGAAAAAATAGTTTTAAAAAAAGAGAGAAATTACAGTTTTGCCACCTACGTTCAACACTACATTGAAGATGAGCTCCTCACTGGTATCGGCAAGGCTGTGGCATAGCTGCAAGCCTCCTCATGCAGAGTCTTTCCATTTCAAAAGCACTTCAGTGGTGTAAACACCGTTTGTACAGTGTCCCCAGCCTCGCTTTTCTTCTTCTCACAAATTGAGGCTTTCAGTTAGTTGGACATGTGAGCGTATATCTGAACACATAGTCCCTTGATATCAAAGACAGTAACTACATTTAAAAAACATTTAAAGTTGTGACTGTACCACACACAGACAAGCATGGAAATCCTCCACAAAGATGAAACCTCCTCTATCTAGACACAGCGGAAGCTTGGGAAACATTACAATGGTGAGGCACTGGCTGCACAATACAGATTTCTATTATTCTACATAAACTGTTTCTCAAAATGCTTCAGAGTTAAACAGAGGAGTTAGGTTTCCTCCTCTTAGTTTAATGGTTTTTGTTGGTGTTTTTTTCCCTCTCTCTTTTTTTCTTCTTTTTGAAGACTGGATTAATTCCAGTGAGTGACACTGTGATACACCAATTAGCTGGAAATGCTACACTAACAGTGTGAAGATTGTGCATGTGGTCTTCTACTGCATTTATCAGAGCAGGGGGCACAAAGACACTCTTTCTCCTAGTTCAGGAAAAGCCTCACACATCATTTTGAAGGAGGAACCATAAAGCCTTCCATCAACAGTATTTGGTTCTTGTGCCTACCACATGCAGTTTTATGTAACGGATACAGAGTGGCATTGGGAATGTTGTAGAGATGCAGTCACATGCTGAAACATGTCAGAGAGCACAGCACACATTTCTCTACAGTTTTCCAGAGCGAGGGATTGCGTAAAATACAGTATGAACAAAATGTAGATGTGACTATTTTACTAATGGCTGAAGAAGCCTAAGGGGTGGCATTCTCAGAGTCCCCTCTTTGTCTGTCAGGTACCACTAGCCTGTTGCTACCATTTTCCTTAGAGGGCTGTGAGGGAGCTTAGAGGGTGTTGCATACTTCTCATTTTTTCTGGCCATGACATGGGTAACATGTCCAGCATAAGCCTTGTAAAAGTCAGCTTGTGCTACTTTTCTTAGTTTTCTGTGTCTCAAAACAAGTGTAAGGGTCAAGTTCTGCTCTCAGTTCAGTCTGTTGATATCAGTGGGATTGCATGGTTCCAGTCCACAACAGGATTGGATCACTGTTAAGCCACTCCTCCATTTTTTGGATTGCAGGTCTTTTGTTAGAGTCAGTGAGGGATTGGGCCAAAGCATAATTGTATAAGGTGAAAAATCCCTTTTGTAAAGCCAGAGGCCAGCAAATAGAGTAGATTCTAATGTGTCTGTGTGGATGTCCTTTGACACTATGCATAACTTCCCAGTGTTATTTTTATTCTGGTGGAGATTTTTAAGCCATTTTTTTAAGAAAAGCAAAGCATGAGAGTTCAGGTTCTGCTAGACATGATATCATAATAAATTGCCACTGTGAAATGTATTCTTTATCGTAACACGACATTTGGATCCTGCTGCCTCTATACTACATATTATATAGGCAACATTCTTCACAAGTGAGGCAGGTGGTGATTGTCTACTGATTGTCCACCTCCTGGAACAGTGAGGGTTACAGACAATGCTGTAGCAAGACGAGCCAGTGTATTTTTAGGCTAATGACTCAATTAGAGATCAGGCACCAGTACAACTTATTTATGCATTGTACAAATTTCTGTGTATTTCTTCCACAGAAACCCTTGCATGTTAAGTTATGACATTAATAATCAGACTTCTGCAGTGCCCTGCCTCTGTGTCTCATGTTTCCAGTTCTTACAGGGTTCAAATGCTTTTGGACTAGAATTTAACTCTTACTTTTGGCTGCTGTGTCTTCTAAGGCTTTGCAGGTCACACTGCAGTAATGTAATGGTACAGAGTGACATAACTTCCTCTGCTTTGCTTCTGAAATGGCAGTAGTAGGGCAGATGAAAGGGTCTTCCTGAGAGGATAGTCTGAACAGGAATGTAATACCTGGTTCTCACCTCTTAGAGGACAAGAAGCTTTTTTCCAGCTTGACTCCTCTTACATTTGGACTCACTTTCACTGAGAAACTGGTTTTCTATCTAAATTTAAAAGATGTATTCATGTAATATGAAACATCTGAAGTCAGTTAACAGCTTCAGTGAGAGCAGAGGGATCTCCTTCAGTGTGTAATGTTGGAAGCATGTGCAGTCAGCTGGAGAGGCTTCAGTATCTGTGTATGTGTATATGAGAAGGGATTTGCTTTAGGCTTTCCAGTCTGGAGGCATACTGTTAATGTAAAAATCTTCTAATTTAAAACTCCCAGCAAATGAAACCAAATTAGCTGCAAACTAATTCTCTGTAGTCAGTGGTCCTGGCTATAACCAGTAACTTCTTGTCTTCAGTCGTTAGGAAATATTTATGAGTTCACTGTGCTCTCTGAGTGCTTTCTGAGATCTGCATGTCCTCATTAATCCTTCTGACCACAGGCTCATGAAATGTCTCTTCTGTCATGTAGAGCTTCACTTCACTCTTTTTAACTCACTTAATATAATCTATATTTGAGTTATTTGTGTGTCAAAAGTGATTACAGTATTGTACAGCTAGATCATTTATGTGGGAGAAAGGAATTAAGGCAGGCTGTACATTATGCCTGTCTGACAAGCATCTTAAAATACTATGCAGTAACCTCCAGAAACAATTATGTTTTAGTATTAAAAGCTGTTTGTCTTGGTTTGCTTCTTCTCTCTGAGCTTTCTTAAGGAACCCCATTTGTGCATTTGATACGTTACTTTCTTACCAGTCTATTAGAAATTATTTGTGCTTCTTGCTAGTGTTAATAATTTTGATTTTTCTTTCTAATATGTCTCCACATTTTTTATATTGAGCTTAAAAGAGAGAGTGTGCTTTAGTTCTTTGAAGTCTATTGGTCTCATAGGAAATTGCTTAGTAGCAGCTTAAAGGGGAATGCTTCCAGTAACTGATATATTTTCTTTCCATTAGAGATTAACCATTCCAAGCAGTTGTCCCAGAAGTTTTGCAGAACTGATGCACCAGTGTTGGGATGCTGATTCAAAGGTAATTAAATGTGTGTTTGATTTCTGCACCACCACCACCACCTCAGCCTTGTTTTGCAAAGTGCATTAGCATTTCTTTGGGGGACAAGTCTGAGTTGACACCATTGACACATTTCTTCACAAAGATACCCAGGACTGTCTTTTTTTTAGTGAGTTTATATATTTATACCTAAATAACTCTCTCTCCCTTTTAATCAAGAGTTACTATGCTGCTAACTTTTCTGACTACTAAATGACAGGAAATATGGTAAGATGGCAAAAATGTAGCCATTTTGGAGCAAGTGGAAAAATTGTGGGTTTTATATTTTCTTTCAGAGGTTAATACTTAATCCCTCTTGGATGTATGTGAGCATCATGTTATGAAATACGAATTTCAAGGTCTAATTCTGTGCCCTACTTGTGTTGAAAACACAAGTATAAGTAAAGAATAAGTTAATCCATGAAACATGGGTAGTAACAGCAGCAACACTTTCTAAATTAACATTAAACCTTTCCTAATCTGTTCCCTTAGGGCTTGAATGGTGAGCTTTACAATAACTGTACAGTAATAATATGATAATAGCAGTGCTGTTAACCATGAAAACAGAATAAAAAGTTAAGAGCTGCACCATTGTTACTATTAATCTGCTGCTACCAGGAAGGGATTAAATAAGTATTTAGTAAAAGCTTTTGTAGATTATGAGAGTTACCTTCTTTAAATGGACTTTGTGACCATCCTATTGTACATAAAACTGGCTGAAAAGAGCCTGTGGGCATACTAGCTTTAGTATGAAGGATTAATACCTATTTTCTTTGCCTATGAAAATATTTGAGACATTGAAGAATAGTTAAGCAAAGGAAATTTTGCCCCTTTTCTCAAGTCAAGGCACCAGGAAGTGGTTCATTTTTTTAAACTCAGGAGAAAGTTAGCTACTACTTCAGAGAGAGCAAATTTAATTCCAATTCCCAATTAAATTAGAGCATATAGATGCTCTGAACTAGACTTTATCACCAAAGTGTAGCCATAGAAGAATAATATGAGAAAGGAAATACACAATCTTGGTCTCTCTTTTAAAAGCAAGGATTTGTTTTCCTACAGAATGGATCTGGAAGACTGAGATCCATCAACATGTGATTTCCACATGAACAGACATATAAATTGCCATTCCCTTATATCCTCTCTATCCTTGTATCCTCCCCACAGAAGGGAGGGGAGAAAAATCCTCCGAGTTTTTGAATCTACAAGTAGGCTGCCTAAGTTCTAGGTCAGTAATTACTGAAGAGGACTTTCAGTGCCAGCTGCTTGTCTTTACTAACTGCTCCCAAGTGTCAGCATCACTACCAAAGGCCTCAGAATAAGAATTATTGGAGCTTCTTTTCTGTAATTGTAGCACATACTAGATCAGCTCACTCTCTGCCTTGTTCAAATCACATCCATAAGTGTCCAAAAGACTGTTGCTGTTTCTCTAGGAGAGGGAGGGATTTGCATGTTGTAAAAGAATGATGTTTAACCATCAGACTGAGTTCTGTCTAAGAGAGTAATTTATCTGGGTGTGGGCTGGTTCCTGGGGACATTGGTCCCAGATGTATCCTGATGCATGCTAAGTGTGAATCTCATGTGAGATGGGGTTTTTCTGACAGTCTGCTCTTTGCTAGTTTTTTTCATGCAGCTCTTCTTCTGTTAGACAATTACAGCTTTGTTCACATGACTAAAACGGAGTAATCTGTGGTCACAATTTGGACATGTGACTGACTTATTCAGTCACGTGCTGGGAAAGGTTCGCTGCTTACAGCTTTCAGAATGCTTTGATAAAGGGCTGTGTGGCCTGCATGAGCCAAAAGATGGAGCACGCTCCTCTGAAATACTGCTCTGTGTAATGTTCCCTTTTTGCCAGGATTAGCTTTAGAAAATCGGATCGTTGATGCATGAACAAGTTACTGAAGGTCAAGCAGGGGTGAGCTTGAGTATGTCAGCTGCTCAAAAGCAGTTGCTAAGGTGCGTACTTCTAGCCCACAGAAAGCATGAGGTAACTTTTGGTGGCTTACCCCTGAGAATTGACGGATATGCTTTTATGGTGGGGCTAAGGAATACACTTGGAGAGCTGCTGCAGAGCATCTGGAGTGTCAGACACTGCTCATACCATAATTTCTTCATGGGAACAGACAGAGTTATTAATGTTGCTTTGAATTCTTAAGAATTTCTTCACACATGGAGAAAAATATCTGCAGCGATCCAGGTGATACTTGGAATGGTAGTCTATGCAGTTTAAACTGCTAATTGAAACAAACAGTTCACACCTTAAAATTTCTACCAAACAAGTTGCTTTTGCTTGGGTATTAGGTAATTGTAGAAACAAGGTTGCTCATTAGTGATGTCTTTGTTTACTGGAGTTACTTGCTTTTGAGTTATAGGTGAATAATTCTTTCTCATTTCATCTGTTCCTTCAGTTTCGCTCCACATCAAAGATGTTTATAAATTACAGAATATTTTAATGGAAATCAGAAATCTGGGAACAGAGAAGAAACAAAAAATGAAAGGCATGTGGATTAAATATCCTGATTTTATGGACACTTATTCAGTAAGAAATACTGAGTGGAAGGAAACAATGAAAACATTAGCCAGAATTATTTCTAGAAGGGCATATATTTTAAAGATTTCAGTATGAGACATCACAGATATAAAGGGAAACAGTTTTCAAAGGCGTCTCATGCCTTGATATTTTAAGAATCCCTTATAAGGGCTTTCTAGAAAGTGCTAAGCAGTTATCTACTGAAAAGAAGACTTTTTTTTTTTTTTTAAGTTTCTCAGCTCAGGCTCCCAGTTTCACAAATCACTTCTTGCCAGTTTTAGCCAAGGTACTCTGCATTTAGAAATTATCTGAAATTATCCTTTCCTAGGGGCAAGAAACCAACAAAACCCACAAGACAGTGTAGGCTTGTGCTTTCCTGTCAAGTTTGTCTCCATGCAAAGCTCTTACCTGTAAATCTGGCAGCTGCAAAGCTGGCAGGGTAGCTGTTGGCTGTTTACAGAATTTGCACAGCCAGAGATGTACAGTACTTTCACAGTACTGTGTGACTCTACATTTGTTCCAGCTCCAGTTGCACCAACTCAGCAGCCCCTTTGCCTGTAGTGCAGGACCCACCGTGTGATTGTTGCTGCTTCTCCCAAATCACCTGGCTGATCCTTTTGCCTGCCATTAGTGAAAGCTCTGTTCTCTGTCATTGTCTCCACTCTGGTTACTCCAGGCAAGCCTGACAGTAGAGCTGATTGTGCTCACTTAGTGTCAGCCCTGCCCTATACTTCCCAGTATACACCTGAGAAAAAAGGAGCAAGCAAAACTCATAGATGTGTTTTGTAAATTATCCTGAATAGTCCATAAAACATTGTAGATAATGCAGCATGGGAATGTTTGCCCTTAGTGTCTTCCTGAAAATAGAATTTGTTTTGTGTAGGCACATTATGTACCTGCCAGTCTGTTGGACACTGTGTAGCAGTTGCAGTACCCTGGTAAATTTCAGGGAGCCACTGTCTCCTGTCTGGCAGCTTCCTCACCATTTGGGAGGCCCTTGAATCCTTTCAACAGTTCACATCCACTGGTGTGGTTACAGGAGATGCAGCTGTAGCAACAAAAAGGGTGTGAAGGCCGGTCAAAGGTTCTTCTGCTCTAAAACTGCACTGGAGTTGGTGGTGGTGGTACCACAGGTGGGTTTTGTGCTCTGTGCTCCCAGTGCAGCCCACTCCTGACTGGGGAAATTGAGGCTCTTCCCAGGGTGTGTTCAGAGGATCTGCTCAGCTGTGGCAGCTCCAGCACCATCATGCACATGGAGAGGAGGATGGCTGCCTCCCCAGCCCCCTGTAAAGGCAGGGTGACCCTGCTGGATTTCCATGACTGGACTATGTCACCAGTGCGAGCAATGTGCTGCTTAACAGGTACCTGTTGCTGTGAAGCTCTGTGTGCCCGGTTTGCTGCTCTCCGCACGCTGGGCTAGGGAACAAATTGCGTAAGCACTTGTGGCTGGGGCAAGCGTGTCTGTGGCAAAGAAAATCTGTGTACCTCACTGAACTGCCCATTGCCTGAAATCATGGAGGTGGACCAGAAAATGGCAGACAAAGCCTCCAGTTACAGCCGGATAGTGCAGCATTACAGTATAAGAGAGCTTGTCTCTTTTTTTGTTACGCATTTGACACTTTTTCATGCTGTTTGACATTTAAAATAAAGAAATTGTCTGTCTTTTATAATGTGGAAATCACTTGGATCTTCCTGAGAGAGACACCTCAGCATTGTTCCTAATTGTTTTTGTGCTCCCAAATTAAAATGCACGTTTTAATTGCGGCATCTGTAATTTTAGCAGAAATGGTATAATTAAAGGCACGGTAGAGAGAGAATCTGCATCATCCCCTTATTATGTATCTACATTTTGTTTCAACCTTTTGTCTCAACCTTGTCTGGGGTCTGTCAAACAGACTAACAGAGTCAGCGCTCTTTCAAGAAACACATTTAACTGGCTTTTTCAGTTTTCAGTTATTATCCTACTTCATGGCTTCCCCTTGCGACTACGGGGAAAAAAACCAAAAAAAAAAAAACCAAAAAAAAAAAAAAAACCAAAAAAAAACCCCCAGAGACATTTTAACTGGTCTTTCTGACTTGTGAGAACAGTGGGTCTTGGATGGAGAGCCCTGCAACAGAAAGTTCAGTAAATGAGCCCAGAACAGAAGAGCACAGAGTCCACTAATGCAAGCTTAGCTGCCAGGCAAGACATCCTTCCCTAGCCTCAATCTTCACTTCTTCCCTGGCTGCTCCTGAAGTAGCTAAGTGAGAGTTTTTGTGAAAGTATCTCCTCTGCAAGAGAGAACTGCAGCCAGAAGCCTGTTTTTGATAGGCAGCTAAATGGCTTGTTCACACACCAAAGAGTTTGCTAATACCTGTAAAAGGCCATCTGTATAATTACCAGGTGCTGATGGTCCAGCCTTCTCTATTTGGAAGCGTTTTCCCTCTTAGCTTGAAAAAAAATTATTCTTTCAAATTAAGAATGTAGATGATAGATTATTCTAATGTTTAATACTGTTTTACTAGTAGACATGGGAGACTAAGTTAAGCCTTGAGTGATTCTTCTCAAACTCTAGCCTGTGTGACTCTTCTCAAACTTTTCTTTAATGGAAGAAGAAAAAAACCATTTACAGTCCTCTTGTAGGATGCTGTGGTCAGAAAGAAGTGTGGCAATTCCTGTTAATTGTGGGGTTTCAGTTGAAAAATTCCTGCAGATAGTTTTAGTAGTTTTATATGAATGCAAATGCTGTTTTGTTTTTTTTTTTTCTTCAGAAAAGACCATCTTTCAAGCAGATTATTTCAATCCTGGAATCTATGTCAAATGACAGCAACCTTCCAGACCAGTGTAACTCATTCCTGCATAACAAGGCAGAGTGGAGGTAAGTTTTGTTCCTCCCAAGATGATATGATGTGGTTTCACACTGAAATGGTATGAGTGGGTTTTTTTCAGAAAGACATCAGACTCCAGTGATGTAGTGGTAGAAAATATGTGTGCTTGAAGTATTTTTAGAACATAACTTACCTTGTTGTTTTTCAGGAATGCCCAGAATGTTGTGAAACTTGTATTAGGAGCCAATGCACTTAGCTATACCCTATATTTATTGTTACAGTGGTTTAGGCATCATATTTATGGTTTTGTGATTCACATCTTAAAACCAATTACAAGGTTTCAGTCCATAGTGTGTGGGCAAAAGAACTCAGATAACATGTAGGTTTGATGTAATTTTCATAGAAAGTGTATTGGTGATGTTAATATTAAAACCAAAAAAAAGATAAGGGGCCTAAAAATCCCGCCTTCCAAGTCAAGCCTCTGTTTGTCGTCAGTTGTAAGCGTTCTACCATTTTTTAAGTGTTCTCTCCTTTGTATCAGCTGTGTGTTCACACATCCAGCATATGCCTATGCCAGTCCTGCTTTCACATAGTGTTCCAGCATTGCTTGAGCATATATATGATTTTAGCTATTGCTGGTTGTAATTGTTATTCATAAGTGATTATAAATGGAGATGAGATTTGAGACAATTTTATTACAGTACAGTTTTGCAGTAAAACTTACAGTCTCTTTTATGGAACGTGCTAAAACTTCAAAAACCTATCCCTGAAACTTATTTGTGGGTTAGAAAACTTGCTGCTTCTCAGTACAGCCTTCTGTTTGAGATGGAATATTGAAAACAGATCTGCACAGGGAGATGATTTTTGCAGATGATCGTGCCTCAGTCTATATTAAGAAGCGTTGGCTCTCTGCCAAATAAGCAGGGAGCACAAATACCGAAAGATTCCCTACATCGAAGAAACCGGGACGGGGTGGAGGACGGGGAAGAGCCCATGGAAATGGGACTTCTGTCAAGCCCGGCAGTCCCGCGTTTCTTCCGCTGCCTTGCAAGGAAATGCAAGACGTCGATTTTTTAAAGGGGCGAGTGGAAAAACTAAGCTGTCGCTGGGACGCCCCCGGTCATACGACGGGGTATAAATAGCCCGCCCCGGGCCCGGCCCGGCCGTGCCTGATCCGGCCCGGGCGGCGCTGCCGCTGCGGGCACCGCTGGGCCCTGTGTCGCTGGGTCTGGGGCTCCTGGCGGGGGTTAAAGTACTCCGGCTTCATGGCCACCCTTGTTTATGAGCATCTGAGCGTCATATTGTGGGTTTGACAGCGGACAGAACAAGGAGGGTTGGGAAAACACACCCTAGTGAGGGGTTTCGTCTAATAAAAATAGTTATTTAAAAGATGGAGCAGGTACTCAAATGCCTTTAGGAAAAGCGAGTAACTACTTAAATCTTGCCAATACAGCAAAATAAGAGCTGTACTAGCTGACATGTGGTAACAAACATTGTTTTACTTAGTTTATTTCTTGAAGTGTGACTCAAGTGGCCCAAGTATTTCTTGCAAATTTTGTTTTGTATACCTAAATTTCTCAGATGGGGAATGTCTGAAAAGGTGTTAATGAAGAGCTGTGTAGCAACAAAAAGCTCTTTGGTACTATCAAGTAATGAAAAAACTTCTTGCCATGGAGACTTGTGTTAAAAATAAATGTGACATTTTTTTCTGGAAGAATAAATGACTTAGAGACAAAGAAGTATGAGAGAGAAAATAAAAATTCGTGATGGGACATGATTTGCCTGAAAGCAAAGATGATTTTTGAATTGAGCTGAAATGAAAACATAATGTTCAGAAAGAGCACAAATCATGTGGGCACTTGTTTGGAAGCTGGAGGGGTGCTCTCTTATCCAAATTCTGGTAACAGCTTCCTGCCCTGTATTGGAAGCTTTAATGAATGTTTAGCCAAATAAACAAGGTATGCAAAAAATTTGCCACCTGAAGTAGATGAAAGATGCATGAAGTGATCCCAAAGGATAAACTGAAAGAGACCGAAGTTTGTTACTAAACCAGATTGCACATTAGTTTAATGTGTTTTAACTAATGCATTGAAAAATCTTTGCTTTTACTGATTTTTTTTTCATGGTTTTTTTATTCCCCAGTGATTTGCAAAGAGATAGTGAAACCAGCAGTAGGGAAAGAATGCGATGTATTACCACAAAATAGGGAATTTTAATGAAGCTTGGATATCAGAGCCCTGGAGAAGGGTGGGCTTGGGGAAAGCCAAAATTATGCTTGTTCCTTTGAGGGACCACTGAATTAATGATCCAGATACTGCACTTAACAAAAGCAAATTAAAGCTCAGACAAGCTGGATTGTGTTTTTCCCCGCTCTTGAAAAAAGGCAAGCTGAGGTTCTTTTTGTATAGACATGCCAAAATTGTAGCTGTAACAGCAAGTAACTGGAGTCTGCAGTATCACTGGCTGGCATGAAAACTGAGAGTGGGCTGAGTCTACACATGACTGCTGGAGCTGATAACACAAATGATGTTTTCACTTACCTATATAATGTGGTCTTATTTGCAACATTTTCTGGTCTTCATTTTTATATTAATATCACATTTTGATCTGCTTGTTCTGTATTTCCTTAAAATAATTCAATGTCTTTTTTCCTAACGTGTTCAACACATTTTTATTATTAATGAAATAGGGGCACTGCTTTGTGCCTGAGTTGCATAGGTCTGCTCTATGTTTAAGTTCATATTTTGTGATGTTTTTGGAGCCCTTTCTCAAGTCACTTGTATTACAGTCAGAAAAAATTACTGTAGAAGTAATGATGTTCCAATTCAGTGAGAGATCACATTTGTCTGCATTTAGTCTTATATACTGACTGCATCTCTCCTTCCATCCTCTCCCCACGAGTGGCTGCTCCAGTGATTAAAATAGTTTATTAGTGATACTTATATTAGTGTATTAGTAGCAATTCAAGACATATAAAGAAATGCCAGTCATTGCTTTTAATCTGTGCATGTTTATCATTATAGTTTCTGATAATGCAGTATTTGTTCTTCAGTGTCATGGAATGAAATTATTCTAGAAAAACCAGTAAACTCACACTGCAGAACTACAGAAGCAAACAAATCCACATGTCCTACCATGTATAATGTTTCAAGCTGCTTCATTTATGGAGTAAGACTCATTAACTGGGCAATGTACAGTAGCTTTCTCTTTAATTACACAGTTTCATTATGCAGTGGAATTATTTTTCAGAATGCAACTGTTTTTGCAGACTAACCTTTTATTATAAGAGAAGTTTCTGTCTAATGAAGAGAGATAATTACAGTACAAAATAGACTTTTGACATAGAGAAAACTATTGTTACCAGGACTCCCCTAGCACATAATATTATTTTTAAAGAGAATGTAATTTACATATTTAAAAAATTATAGAGTTGTGTGTAAGTAGCAGCGATGATGAGAGACAAACTAAGAAAAGCAGTGCTTGCACATGACCTCAAATTGCTCTATAGTTTCCACAGTAGACAGCATAGTATGTGTTGCACCTGACAGAAAGGGTTTATGAGGGATATGGGTGTCGGGGGATGAGTCACTTTCTGACCTTTGCTCCAGTGCCTTTTAGTTTGTTCCCTTGTTGTCTCTTTATTATGATGTGTGACCACTTTCTACCCAGCACAGGGATCAGTCTTAATTTATGTATGCCTAAATATGATAGAGAATTTTTCTTGAAATCTGAAGCATGATAATTACGAGGGGTACTTGTTCTGACCACCACATAGAAAAGCTCACTCAGCAGGACTGAAGTGTGATAAATGCCTTTGGCCCCAGGTGGCTGATTTCTGCAGTAGAATTAAACATGGTGGTAAAGTTTGCAGTAGGATTTGCTGGTTATTCGAGCTCTGAATCCTTTCACTGTACTTTTTAAGCAATGTTCTGTGACAGAGATGTCTTATCAAAATGAGAAATCCATAAAATTTGAAATATTTATTGATTAAATAAATTGAATATCTGTTTGATTTGCTTAAATAGACTCTTTGGGTATGCTATTTTCCCACATTGAGAGGCTGAACTCTTTTAGTGTAGAAGAGTTTAATCTTTCCATACCAGGACAGGAGATTTACAGAAACAAGTAATTCTCGTTCTCCACCCCAAATACTAACTAACTCTGTAAGTCCTTCTACTTTCTTTTTGAAAACATCAGAACGAGCATATTTTGTTCACAGCATGTTAACACAAGAAAAATAATGTGGAAGTTTGAGCAGACTATTTAACCTTGCAGAGTCCAAATAGCTGTCTTTGGAGCTCTCTTTAGGATCTCTTGTCTTCTTAGGAGCTCACTTGCTCAAGGAGAAAAACAAAGCATTGTGATTGACTCTAGCAAGAGTCAACTGTCAGGATGCAGGTGGCAGGCAGTGCACAGTCTCCCAAACAGGCACAGAAATGTTAAATGCAAGTACAACCTCTGATACTAGTAGGAGATTTTTCTTTGGTTACCCCACGAGCAAAATATATGTCTGAATTTAGTGACAGAATTGTTGTTCACCTTCTGTGTATTTGTGTAGTGCGAAACTTGTTAAACTCTTTTCCAAGAGCAGTTCAGTTCATTTGTTTAAAATGTACCATCCATCAGAAAGTATGTCAAAGGAAACGACTTTGTTAAGGGAAATATGTGCAGTGAAACCAAATAAAGATGGTATCTGCAAATTTCTTAGAGTACTGCCTTAGTTTCCTGCCTTTCCCACTTTTCATAACTTTGCAAGTATGGCGGGAAGGGAGAAAAGTCAACCAAATCCTTCTCACAACTGTTCCAAACTTGAGAAGCTTGTATTTGTAACCATTTGCAGGGCTGGCTTGTATTACAGTTTGTAGTTTTGCTTTTGTATCTTCACCTAAAGAAACAGGTAGGTAAGTGGGGAAAACATTCCCCTGCAAAATGCTTCTGTGCATTTTGAGTGTAAGTCCAAGTGGTATTTATAGTCAAGTTATTAACCCAGACAAATGGACTTGTAAGGCCTGTATTGTGTCGCTAATGCTTCTCCCATTACCAGTTCTTAATGTAGTTTCTTTATGGATCAGATCATGTTTCATGATGTTAGGGGGAAAGAAGGCGTTTTCATTTAAAAAATGTTTTTGTTATATGGTATTTTACTCTTTTAAACATTACTTTTCTTCAACTGAAGGTATTATGGTCTGAAGTATAAACATTCCCATTTGTTCCTAAAACTGTGAAAGACTTTGCATTTGGTAATTAAATGAACTGCTTGGGTTAGTATTGTACTTTTCAGCCTTTCACATTTAATTAACATTCAGGTGGGAATTATGAACAATTTATATCTGTCAGGAAAAGACAGGACATAACAAATTGTCTCCGTGCAGATGTGAAATTGAGGCGACCTTAGAGAGACTAAAGAAACTGGAGCGTGATCTGAGCTTTAAAGAGCAGGAACTAAAGGAACGGGAGAGACGTTTGAAGATGTGGGAGCAGAAGTTAACTGAACAATCAAATACTCCTGTAAGTAGACAATAATTCAGCCTTTCATCTTGTGTCAGAAGTATTTGGATCTTTGTCTATGTAAATCTCAAGACATACTAAGGAAGTAGTGCTCCTGTTTTGAGTTGTTCCTTTGGGCCAATTTTATTGCATCACTCCAGATATCAATATTTTTTTTTAATTTCACCTAGTACATTAGATACCACATATTACTGATAGTTCATACTGTGACGTGGGCATTTTAAGTAGTGTTCCATTGATTTATTTAGAGTTCTCAGCTTTAAAAGTTGTTTACATTCAGTAAATTCTTTTTTCAACTAGAAAGTTGTAGACTTCATAGGATGCAGGATTTGATCTTAAATGTAAGCATCATTTGTATCTTCCAGAAGGCATGTTGTGAAGCTTACACAGATTTTTTTGATTCTGTTCTTTTTCTTTGAGAAGAAACAAATTCCCATTCTGTGAAAAGGGGGTCAAAATTTGAAGTATTAATTTAAGGTTTTGTTCATAATTATAGTTAACAAAACTTTGACTGGCCAGTTACCAGCTGGTAGAATTCCCACATTTCTATTAGTAAATTGAACATAAAACCTTCCTTGCATTATCTTGAATTTCTTAATGAAATACTATGCTCTTCAACCACTGATTGGCAGAGGGAGGACCACAGGGTTAGTGCATGGCGAGACATATTACAACAGAGTTGTTAAAAAAATACTGTGATACCTACTTGTTTTTAAAGCACTAGCTAAAACAATTACCAAATTGAGATTGCAGTAGCATATGATTTTTCTTATGCACAATTTTATCCTACTTATAACCTTGATTCCAGCCAGATCCATCTACATATGACTTGTTTTTAAGGCATAGCTTATTGCTGTTCCTTGAATGAAGTTGCATTTATGTTCCAGCTGTGAACATGCAGTAATGAAAACACAGAAGATAAATGTTTTCCTATGTACAGATTCTGTATGTTTTCAGTAGATATCTGTATGTCTGCTTTAACACTTGCTGTATTCCAGTAACTGAGCTGTGGGCCATCTTCTATCCTGAGCACAGCATGAGACACAGCCTTAATGAGCAAACCTTTTCACCAGCAAGGCCCTAGGGTTTTTTTATGCTGTACTTGCTTATGACTTGTACTTTTCACTTAGAGCTGGCATTGCTGCAAGAATAAAGCTTTGTGCTAAGGCCTATTGTGCTAAGCATGAACTGTCTTTCTGCATAGCATTAACCCAACTGTCCTATTGCATTTAAGTGCAATTTCTTCTAATAGAGAAATATAGGTTTGTTTTTTCCATACAACTTAAGTGAATTGTTACGCAGAACATATTTTTTAAAAAGCCCTTTTATTGGGAAAAAAATTGACATACTGGCAAAAAAAAGGGCTTGTTCAAGCAGGATTGGTTTTTTTGGTAGCACTGGTTACACATACAACTATATTGTAAATTCATAGCTGTAAATCATTTACAAAATATCTTTGGGCATTCTGTTTTTAAGCTGTAATCCTTGGTAGTCAAGCATCTGTCTCCCTCCATTAGTTTGGGCAGTGTCTGCTCAGTAGCATCAAACTAGAGCTGCAGTTTGATGAGCTGCAGTGCTTGACTTTAAACTACCTTGGCTATAAAAGCAGGAGTAAAGATATGGCAGCCAGAGCTCGTCATGTCTTAGCTGGTACTCTTGTCCCTGCTCTGTGTTCTGCAGGGACCTTTTCACTTGGCTCTGCAGCAAAGATCCGAGGCCACCAGTGGTGGCAAAAAGAAAGAAGCTCTCTTTGCCACTTGATTCTCCAGTGTTGTAGGGTTGGTAGAAGCTTCATCCTGCAGGGTAGGTAACTATGAGTGGCAGGCTGCTTCTGCTTCAAAGAGTAAAATATAGCTTCACACACTTCAGCATGAGAGAAGGATGAGGCCAATATTTAGAAATGCTTCTGTGCATTTCTCCCTGCTCTTGTTTTCACCCTACTTCTGCTGCATCATATACAACAGACACCTTTGAGTTTGATCTCTGCAAATTCCTTTCTGTGGATCTCCAAGAGCCTCGAGCACAAAGGAGACTGGATCATTTTGGTGGAGTAAAATATATCCACAGCTGCTGTGAAATGAGAGACTTCTCTTGAAAGAAGATTTGACTTTACAGTGGTAGTGCATTTAGCTAAATGAACATCTTATTTAGAGGAAGACAGTGAGCAAGGCATAAAATCCATATATCACCTGTGATGCCCTGTACTTGCAGGTGGTCATTCAGCCATGGAATTCAGAGAGATTGGTGGGTCCTAGCCATTTCTAAGGGTCTCTTCTGATAGTCATCATATGCAGTGTGTCACTAAAGGCATGTCCTGTCCCAACGAACTCTTTAAATTCTCCAGATAATGAGATGGCAAAATATGGAGGAAATAAAGTGATTATAAATTGCAAATTGAGCCATTCACAGCTTACCCACTCTCAGACATTGAACAGTCAATAACCCAGAAAGGTGTTTCAGTGGAAAGCTGATTTGCAGCTTTGTTGATTTTTGTAGGGAATGCTTCCCATAAGTCAGGGGATGTTCTTTTCTGGATCTAAAGTGACTGTAACTACCTCGCAATTAAGTGTATGTGCTAGGTCTTGTTTTTAAAAGACTCCTTCTTTTTATCAGGAAGAGCTTTTGGTGGTCCTTGATCCAACTAGCACACTGTTGCTGGTTTAACGGGAGGTTTTTGTACAGACAGATGTACAGAATCTTAGCTGCATGTTCTTTCATCACATAGCAATAGGATGCATGAGAAGTATTTAGGATACCCCATCATCCCAACTTCTTAGTTTTATTTTTGTTTCTTAAACCCTGATCACTAACTTTACTTAACCACAGTGCGAATTGTAATCAGAGAAAGCTCAAGTGGAACAGAAGATAGATACTGTCTTTTTTAATGAAAGAAAATTAGTCAGTGTAAATGGTTTTACCAAGAAATGGGCATACTTTGAGCAACCCTGGCTGTGAAGCCTCTTGTGTTACATACAGCACCACAATCACCCCTGTAACTTGTTTTGATCAACTGCCTCTGACTCTTCAGTCAGTATTCTGATTAGGTTAAAAAAGATAGGAAAACCTATGAATTTTTTTGGGTAGGTACTTTTACAGATGCTTTGAAAAGAAAGGCTAGTGCAGGTGTTCACACACAGCTCTTTTGCTGGTGTTTTAGTAGTGTCTCAGTTTGTCACCCCAAGACAAGTAGGTAGTTTAATTTAGGGTGAAACTCCTAAGTTTTTATTCCCTGTGAAGCATAGGCAAACATGTCACAAAGGTTACTAGCCTGGCCACTTTGAAGAGGCATTAATCATTTACCCAGAAAAGACATATTTCATTGTTGCTACAAGCAGACTGGGTCAGGAGAATGTCATTATCTGTAGGTGAAGATTAGCAGAAATTTAATATGATGTACAACCAATTGACAGATGTCTCTTGATAACCACTAAAGAAAAAAAAAGCTGAAGAAGCTGACAAGCTGACCAAAACCACCCCTCTTCCCCTGCCTGTTTGTCCCTGGGATGGCTTCTGAAGGTGTGGTGCTGGTGCAGGCTGGAGGCCAGTTCTCCTGTCCTTTGCATTGGTGAGAGACTCATTTCTGATTGTGGGCTGTTGCAGGGTGACCCTTTCTCTCCTTTTGAGCATACACTCAAAACCAGTCTGCTGCTGCTTTCATTTCTGATGTTTAGGGGCTGCTGCTTCTGTATCAAACTGTAGAGCTTGTTTTGGTTCTCTGGTCTTAACCTGATTTCTTCTTCAATCCTGACGGGTTGAATTAAGCAACTCCATTTGCCTTGGAACCAGCCCACCTGGTTGGGATATGTCATAATCTGTTTTGTGCTGTACAAAATGAAGGATTGAAGAGTTTGAACCTTCTTTTGTCATGAAAGCTCTGTTGCCTGTGGTTCTTGCCATGCCATTCAGTGATTTTGCACTTTGGTTTAAGAACAATGACCCCAGAAGGATGCTATCTGTTTTAATAAGTTCTTACTTGACCTCTGTGTTTAGATTCACTAATTGTATGCTTTCTGTTGATTGCTGACTAATCTGGTGGTGTCTTTTTTCTTGATTTTTAAATTGGTTCTAACTTTCACTTTTGCTCTGTCCTTTCCTCCTTTAAATAGTTTTTCTTACCTCTTGCTGCAAGAATGTCTCAGGAGTCTTACTTTGAATCTAAAACAGAGGAGTCAAACAGTGCAGAGATGTCATGTCAGATCACAGCAACAAGTAACGGGGAGGTAGCTGGCATGAACCAAAGCCTGAAGGCCTTGATGATGACGGGCTTTGGGGATATCTTCTCTCTGAACCAAGCAGGATCTGTCCTGCATTCTGGAATGCAGATAAACATGCAAGCCAAAAAGAATTCTTCTAAAACCACCTCTATGAGAAAAGGGAAGAAAATCAACATGGCTTTGGGTTTCAGTGAATTCGACTGGTCAGATGACGATGATGATGATGATTTTGATGACACAGATGATAGCAGCGAATGAAATAAGTTGTAGAATTAACCCTGAAATCGTTTTAGCAAAGCAAAACTATAATAAAGTTATAGAACAAGATTCCTGTCAGTTTGGTCTGTTTAAATCCTGTAAAAGAACAAAAAACAAACAAACAACCACAAAAAAGATATTTACCAGGCTGAGCATATTTGTATGTAGAAAGATATGTTGTTTTGTTTCGATTGTGCTGACTTATTTCTGCTTTGATGAAATTTGGAACTAAACTTTCCAAACAAATTAGGTTATTATTATTTTATGATTATATCTGTAATTCCTTGTGCCTGATTACAGAAACTATGGCTTTGATAAATTTAAGATGTGGAAACACTGGGAGAAACTTCAATGCCATTAATGCCATTAACGTACGTCAATTTTTTCTTTTATGTTTGTTTGTCATTTCCCGTACCCCTTTAATTGTCAGTCATATTCATATGCTTGTACTTCCAGATTTGCTATTTTCTACATCCATTCTTTCTTACTGTTGTAGTGAAAGGGTTTGCTGTGTTTCTTAATTTAAAGCCGTTTTCAAGGCAGCATTGTGGGAAGTCACAAATAGGTTTTTTAGGGACAGAGAAGCTTGGGGAGGAAGAAAGAGGCTAGTTAAATATATAGTTTAGAAACGGAATAGGAGCAGAACCCAGATAATCCCTATTAGTAGATGATTTCTATAAATGTTCTTTTTTTCCCCCTCATGTGTATGTGCATGTGTATATAATTCACTCTAGCAAAGTAAACTGTAATCAGACCTCTGCATCTATTATCAGATATTGTGATCTAGAAGCTAATTTTCAGTTATGTTGATGTGAATCCATGAAGCCTCATTAATTTTGATGGACATATTCTTGTACCTGAGAGCAGAAATCGGCATTTGTAAATTTTGATTCTGTTTTATCTGCTAAACAGCATGTACCATCCTTGGGAAAGGACAAAGAGAAGCCACTATGACATTTCAACTTGGGCCCCACTACTGTGGCTTATGTGAAATTCTCCGTAATAGAATCTAGCAGTAATGTCAGGAATATTTACTAGACTCTGCATAACTGTTTTTTGCAGCTACATTACTTTTAAAGTATTGTCACTGCTGTTACAGCTTACCATAAAACTCACTGTGTAACAATCTGCTGCAATAATTGCCTGCCAGGCACTTAGGTTGAGAGCAGTGAGGATGTTTCTCCTGATGACCCCTTTAGTGGTGATGCAGAAGGAGGGAGGGAAACCAGTGCGAACACAGATGCAGGTTAGAAAGGAAGATGTTGTAAAATATTTGCCAAGGAAGAAGGGCAGCATTTCAAAAGAAAGATGTTACTGTGTAGTTCAGCAGTACTGGGAATAAGCCATCAAAATTCCATTCTCAATTACTGGAAGGGTTTCTTTTATAAAACTTCTGTTTTTGAGTAGCTTCTTTAATTACAGGCTTGCTTGTTACACAGCTCTAAACTATATATGACGGTGTTTTGTGGATAGCTTAGAGAAAAATGGATACATTAGATAACAGCAGGCCTGGAATCATTACCTGTTCACTCAACAAGACAAAGTTCTTTGAAGGAGTTTTTCTAGTGTGGGCACCTCTTTGAGTTGTGAGAAAGAATAGTTTTATTCTGAAGCGTCAGCACTGGTCTAGTCCCCAGCAAGGCACAAGTGCTGTGCTTCAAGCTGGCCTCCTCCATTTGGTTTGCACAGGATCAGATGCATAGTTCCTGCAGGATGTCATTTAACCTTCTTCCAAACACTCCCAAATCTATTGACTTGAACTTAACCCTCTTGTATCCGGAAGCTTTTCTCATAATGAAATTAATCATTTAAATGATGCAGTAAATGTTCGAAGTATCCCAAGGAGAAACTTCTTTGGCTCAGGTGGGGATGGCTTCTTAGGTCCATCAAAGCGACCTGGTTTTAGGGAGAAAAAGAGACTTGGAAGGGCAGATAATGAAATGGTAATAAGAACAAATAGCCTTTTCCAGTGTAGATTTGTACTGTTTTTGTAAGTCTATGTCTGCTAACACCCACAGCAATGATACTATTTTTGTAACTGCCACTTTGCACTCAGCAAAATTTGATGGATTTGTGTAATGTAATATGTGCACTTTAGGTCTTAAGATGTGTATCATTGTGCATAAATTACTGTACCACATAAGCAGTGTAGGATTGTACAACTGAAAACAAAATTTGGTTCAGTACATTTCTAATGCAAAACCCCAAAAAAATCTGTTCCTAGCATTGATATTTTGCACTTTTTTGGTGTTTGACAATCTTGGAGCACTTCATGCACATTTATGTTTGTGTAGGTTTTAACTGAATTTGTAAATTAACTCCTTAATCTTTACAGAAATAAAAATAGTTTTTAAGTAGTATGACACAGATTTTCATAGTTGCAACGTCACAAGGTTTAAGTTGGTATTCAAGTTTTTGTGCTTACCCAGGGGTGTAACTTATATCAGCAGATATTATCAGAATGTGGTAACGCGCTTGTAGTAATTTCTACCTACTTGTTTCAGTATTTTTTAATGAAGCAATATAGATTTTTTCCCCTCTGCCTTTTTCCCCCATGTTGTTTCTCAAAGAAAATTAAACTGTGTTAAGGAAAAATTTAAGTTCTTCTAAAACTTCCCATGCATTTGAAGTAGCAAAGGTGACCTCTGAATTGTAGATAAGGTGATAACATGACAAACTCTTGTGATGCAGTTGAGATAGAGTTATACTTAGGATATTGGCTGTGCTTGCTAAAAAAGTAGTGGTATTAATTGTGTTTTGAATTTCCTGTGATGAGTTTCACACCAGATGTCTCCAGTTTACAAGCCAGTTATATGTGAGAATCGAGCTGTGTTGTTTCTGCCTCTGAAATGCTTCTCACTAGATAAAGGCTTTGAAAATGGCTCTGGTGGGCAGGTGTGGTGGTTGGAGGAGGGCGGAGTATTTCATCTTCCACACCTGATTTTGCTCTGCAGTGTATCCAAGTCCATCTTCTACCTGTCTCATCACCAGGTTATACAAATCTCCACAACAGTCCACAGCCACAGAGTGTGTCAGCTTATGAAAGCATTAACCAGACCCAGAAGGCATTTCTCTGGCTGCTTTAGGCCAAAGCCAGAACAAACCACCAAAAGCCTTCCTGTGCCTTGTACACCTCTCAGCTCACTAGGCCTTGCCAGGCCTTTTGAGTTCCCAGTTTCCTCTGTCTTCCATAAAGCCTGAAGGTATTTGCAGTAAAATAATATCACTGCATTTGATGGAAGGGAAAGGTAAGAACCAGGTCTGAACTTCATGTTTTTACCAGGCTGCTGTACTGCAAACATTAACTTAGTTGGGTAAATGGTCTCAGAGAAGAATGGGGAGGATCAACTTTTGCCTTGCTTAGTGGTCATCTGGGACCAAGACAGGATGTCCAACTCCCAACTCTCTTTCTTTTCCTTCAGCAGTGGTGAGAAAAAATGGAAATGGGACTTAATGAAGGGAAACTTTTGATCTAGTCATTTTTGTGATGATGACATCACTAATTTCTTGGAGTAGCAAGTGCCTCAGGGTACGGTGTGTGGGTGTGCTGCATTGCCAGCCATTGCGTGCTCCCTGCCATGGAGCACACATGGAGCTTGTCCCCTCCGGACGGGAAGGGCTTTCTGGAGGTGAGGTCTGGCATGGCCTCTTGTCACACAGTCATGTTCGTGGCTTGCCATTTGCTTATCATTCCAGAGGTTTTCCTACGTCTCGATTCACTTTCCTTCTGGGTTTTAAAGTGTTTATTCTGAGTTAAATATCTGATGCAGTAATGATCGGTATTGCTCTCAGCAGTAGCAATAGATCTGTAGTGTGCATATAGCTGTTAAGTATTGAGCAGTGTTACTGTGTGTCTTTAGTGCTGCACTTCCTTTATCTGTAATCAGGCAGCTTTTACAGGTGTTTAATGAGACCTCTGACTTGACAGAGGTTTTAACTGCAGTCCTAGGTAGAATTTTCAGGTAGAAAAAGTAAGTTCATTTAGTAATTTTCACAGCCCTTAAAATGCACTGGTAGGAATCTGGAGGAGAGACCTTTCCCCTTTCCCCTAGGCTTCAACTTAGTGTACACTGTAAAATCTGCACAGAGATTTCTGATGTGTGAAGATTTAATTTTAAAACTGTAGAACCAATGACTTTCTTTTAACATTTTATATTGTGTGCTAAATACTCATATGCCTTTTAAAGTCAGATATAGTCCACTGCATTTCTTGCTTTTGCACTACTGAAGAAGTTTTGTACTGAATAGTAGGAGTCGATGCTACTTACACTTCAGGTTTGAACTGATGGAATTTGAATAGAAGATATTTTCACAGTGTTAGAAAACTTTGTTTTCCCTTCTGAAAAAGCAAAGCTGAGCGCAATGCCTATGCCAAGACTCTTGTGCTGTAAACTGAATATATCATTTGTGTGGAACATGCCATGTTACACTTCTGTGTGGTAAAATCTTGGAGTGTCAGTTATCCTCTTTATTGCACCTGACATACCATGTCTTGTTTTATTCACACTGTGGATTCGATTTTCCAGTGTAAAACCAAAGCAAACAAAAAGAAATCATACAATGTATTCAATATCCTCGATTGGTGTCATAAACTTTCTTTTGGTGTGAACTTTTCCCTTGCTTCTCTTTTGTTCCAAACTTCTATTTTGCAATAAACATTTTGACAGTAAATTTTATGCATTTGTGTCACTGTGTAAAATGCTGGTCTTCCAAGAGATTCCTTATTGTCTGCTGGTTTAAGTCACTTTTCTGTATTACTAACTGTGTGACATTGCGGCTTTATTCTCCCATTAAAAAAAAGAAGAGAAATAATACAGAACTATTCGTCCGCTGGTTGTATTTAAACATGAAGAAAGCAGAAAAAACACACTGTACATCTAAAAATGCATTATTGGACTTCTGCAGTAAATTTTTCAGTTGCACAAATCATTGTACCAGACTCCTGCTGCAGCACCAGCCAGTTAGACTATAAGTACCTACAAAAGGCACAACTCACGGCCTCCTGAGGGTGTTCACAATTGCCACTTGCCCTTCCTTGTCCTTAAGTGTTGCCCCCAGCAGTACTTCTGCCCCACAGCATTTTGCCTGGGCTCTGGGTCGCTGTTAGTGTGCAGCTGGAGGTGCCGGGGTGAGGGCCTGCCTAGGGGACATGCTTGGCTTGTGGGTGGGGTCTGGGGAACCTGGGGGTGGCAGGGCTCTCTGAAGGAGGTGACAAAGCCATGGGGGCTTGAGGGTAACCAAGCTGAGTCTCTCATAAATCACTGTTATTTACATCAAAACAGTTTGCAACTACATGACGATATTGAGCTTCTGGGAGACACTGACTCTCCAAATACAGATCTACAACAATTAATGCTAACCTTTTAAGCTGGATAAAAATGCCAAGAAGGTGACACTTTGGATACCATATATTTGAATGAGTAAAATGGCAATCACTATTACAATGACATCTTCTCCTCTGTCAGTTTTCAAGTCATCCCAGAACTTTGTTTAATGCAGCCATTCCTCTGTGGTTTCCTTGTGTTTCAAGAGCTAAGACCATCTTGCATCCAACAAAGTGTAGGAGGAGGCTGGGAAGTGCTGCCCTCCTCCAGCCTTACAGGAGTAGTTGGAGAGCAGTGGCAGGGACTTGTCTGTACATGAGTGGGGAGACAGTCTGCAGTGGCCAGACTCCAAATTCTGTTTTTGCTGCTGTCCAGTGAAAGTTTTCCTTCCTTTTGCAGAAAATATCCATCATCTGGGAGGGAGTCATAATCCCAGCATTATTTTCGTTGCACACCATAGCAAAAGCCTTCCTGTAGTGTCAGAACCAGGAGGAGAGGTAGATAGAGTCCCTTGCCATCAGATGGTTTACTTTTGCTTCCTAAGTTGTTTTTGTTGGAGATCTGCTGGTAATTTTATCTGCAGAGAGGAACAGGATCAATTTAACACTGCCAACATGCTATTGGAGCCAGCCCACAATCAGTGTGAATCCAGTGGTTTAGTGCATCAGTATGAGTTGCAGCCTAAGTCCTGCTGTTTGCAGGGAAAAAGGAACAGAATAGTATCAGCCACCAGAGTAAAATTTGGGTGGAGGGGAGAAAAATGGTCAGATGGTTTTCTTTTCAATTCGTATCTCTCACACAGTTGCTGCCCTCCTTTGATATTTGTGCATGGACCGAAGATGATGTGGTGAGTATTTTGTGTTCATGTGGCCAGGGTCCTGATGCTGGAGCTCTCTAACAAATTACAGTGGCCGTGGTGGGAGGGAAGGCCGGATCAGAACGTCTAGGTGAGATTTTACTGCTGTTTGTTTGGTGAAACTTGTGTCCCAGAAAGGCTTGAAAATGATCAGGAGTAAATTAAGGATTTGAGTTACCTTCATAAAACAGCCTCATTCTCCAGTGTCCAGAAAGTAGTGGGAGCTGGGAACTGACAGCAGCCAGGAGGGCATTCCTGGGTCCTTGTTTAAGGAATGTGGAATGACCCACATGGACAAGACAAATGAGTTCAAAGGTTTTATCCTACTGTGTGCCTACTGGATGGCAAGTAACTGAAAAAAAGTTAAAGGCTTTTTAGGGGGTGTGGAAACTCTCTTTCATATAAAATAATAGCATTGAGTACTTTATACCTTTTTATTCAATTAAAAGGCTAAACAAGACACATCAGTGATTTATCTCTGGCATAGTGATGTGTCAAAATTCTTTTGATGTCCTATCAAGTACTCCCTTTGTGTGTTATGCATCATGGGGTTGTTTGGCTGACATTTACCAAAGGACTGTCTGGAAAGCCAGTGCAAAAACCATAAAAGCCCTGGCTCCTTCACTTCAGCCCTTTTAACACGTGACATTTCTCAGCTTCTGCTTTGGTCATTTCAGTTCTTCATGACAATAAATTGAGAAAGGTGGCTGCAAAATGGAAGACAGTTTGGAAAAGCTAAATAGAAGTAATCACTTGCATTGGTGAATTTTGAGTGTTTTATCCCAAAGTTAGAAATATTTTTAATTTTTGTTTTAAAAAGGATGATTACTTGTGAACTCCAAATAACTGTAATACAAGATTTTGATAATTTGAACTTCAAGATTGATTCCTCTTTTTTGCAGTTTTTCTGGATGCAACAACTTACTAGAAAAGGTAAAAGCTATTCATATGTCCTTTCATATTCACATTTATGAACTAATATACGCTTTTTCATTTCCCTCCCCTCCAATAAAGTGCCATGTGGATTTCTGAGTAACCTCTTTTATCTTAAGGCGATACTTCTGGTGAAATGAGTGTCTATGCTAGCTTGTTTAAGGAACATCATATCACTGGGAAGCAATTGCTTCTTCTAGAAGAAGAGGATTTAAAGGACATGGGAATTGTTTCCAGAGGACACATCATCCATTTAAAGGTATTATCAGCATACATTGAATGCTGCAGTAGGTTACAATATGAGTATTACGGAGCCTATGGGGTTTCAGTAGTATTAACAACAAAAAAAGTTACAAAGCTAAATAGAGAACGTATTTGGTATCTAAAATAAACAGAATTATAGCTTCATACGGATCTAGAACTCAAAGCAACCTGAGCACTTTATGAGGCATGAAAATGTGCTGTGGTTTTTATACTCTTCTGTAGTTCTTAGTTTGTTTGTGAGCTGGATGGCAGTACTGCTCCAGATTCATCCAGATTCCCAGCAGAAAAGCTTGGGAATCTTCAGAGAGAATTCTCTTTAGCTGAAGGAGAAGCAGATACAAAACCGTTATTTGAACTGAAATCTCAGCTTCTTAACTTCCACACCTCATTTATAGATGTAAAGCATATTTAGACTAACAAAACGCAGTTGGACAACTTTAAAGCTGATTGACAGACAGGTTTCTTTGCTCTTTGAACTTTGCTTTAAAACAGTGTTTTAAATATCTAATGTTTGTAATGAGTTAAGAAAATCACAGTCTGGAAAATGTGATCATGACAGCAGTAATGGTATTAGTACTGTAGCCACAGGAGAGAGTTCAGTTTTCTGGCAGTCAGCTTTGGAAAAGGAATTCTATAAAAGCAACATCTATAATTCTGTTTGGTCTCAATCATTTTAGATCCCAATTTGCTAGTAAAGAGACACTTGTATTGTAATTGCTAGTCCTGCAAATTTAGCTTTGTAAGTCAGACAGATTTATTCCCCTTTTGCTCATCAGCCATTTTTTCCATGCCCACACACCATTACTGATGTATCTAATTTATATTTCCTACAGGGAAAATTATTGAAACTTAATAAAGTCAATAATGTCCAAAATAAAAGATCTCAGCTTCCTGGGTTGATTTCAGCATAAATAAAAACAACAAAAACAAGCTGCTGAACATCTCTTTCTCTGATTAAGCAGATCTGATCCTGAACACAAACCAGGGCCAATCTACCACAACAGTTTCCAGAACAGGGCTATATTTTAAACTCTTCTCACATGCCCTAATGTATCCACAGTGGAAAACAGAGGGCATGTGGGGTTGTGCTGTTTTTCATGGTGGTGTTTGCAGGATGAGATACTAAATAACTCCCATCTGGTTTTGTTGATTTTTTTTTTTCTAGACTGCTATCGAGAAGTTAACCCATGACTACCTAAATCTATTTCATTTTCCACCATTAATTAAGGCAAGTCTCACTGTTGATATAAGATGTGCTTCTCCTGCTGGTATGAGTATTTCACGGTTCTCATGTCTCAACTTTCCCCCATTCAGGGGAGGGCAAGGTTGCAGTTCCTACAGAGGGTTGTAAAGTGGAGAGTCAACAGCAGCAATGGGTCACATCAGAACAAATAATAGGATAATAGAAATTGTTTTCAAGGAAGTTCTAAGTTTGTATCATGGAGCTGGTAGAATTAAATTAAATGACAACTGGTTGCAATTTGCTTGCTGTCATTAATCAGAAACACTTTGAAGAGCCATTCCTCCCAACTGCTGCCACCAACTGGTCACCACTGAAGAACAGCAGACCCCAGCCCGGAATAAGCCTATCATTCTCCAGTTTGCTAATGTTATAGAACAGAAGGATGATTTAGTGTCTTGCCACCCTTACATTAAACAGTTAGTTTTCTGATAATCAGTAATAAGACCCATTGAAAAGGGAAAGAGTGTTTGGGAACTTAAGTGTTGCTACAACAGATATTTGCCTTAATTAATTCATTGAGCTAACCAAGGAATTCTACACTCCAAATCCTGAAGTAGCTTTTTTAGTCATAATTTATTGTACACTGATAGAGTGAAATCCACGTAAAGCAAATTTGCATATAGCAAAACTCTGTTCCCTAGCGGGGAAAATGAAAGTCAGAGCATTGCTGCTCTGCTGTGCCAGCTGCAATTCCAATGGCAGAGGCTGTCACAGCATTTGCAGGGACACCGCATCATGCCAGTGCAGCTCAGCCAGGAGCAGAAATTGTGCAGCATCTCGCACTTGCCATCCGCTACCAGCCCTAAACCCATGCAGGAGCCTTGGCCTCTCTTGGAGTCTGATGTCTTCTTTCTGCTGCCTGCCAGACTTGTAGTACCTGAGAAGCAAATCCTTTCTGCCACCAGCAGGTGTACTCCTGTCTCCCAGTGGGTTGTGGTAGATGTGAATTCTCACCTTGGCCTGTTTTATTGGCAGGATTCTGCAGGTGGAGCTGAAGAAAGCATAGAGAAAGTAGTGAATCTTGAACTTGTTTTTGGTTATCACTTGAAGCCAGGAAACGGTCCAAAGGTAAGCTGGGAGTGCTAGATCAGTTGGTTTGGTTAAGAGTCCCTACATAGTGGGTCCAGTATCTTCTGGACACAAAAGATAAATTGGAATGAGAATCCTCTTGTTTTGGAAAGTGCCGACTAAATGTCAAGGTGGCAAATGGGGCTGCATCAGTGATGAGGAACTATCCCCTAGAACAGGCAAGGATGAAAAGAGTGGCACAGAAAGTTTTGGCTGAAAGCTTTTGTTTCTTGTGAACTATTTTTTAAATTGTAATTTTTGTAATTTGGGATTTCATTTTGTTCCTTTTATCCCAACGGGTGTGAAATGGTAATCCATTTATTCAAAAAAACCTCACTGACAGTTGAGGTTTTTGCAGTGGCATATGCCTGGTGTTGGTGGGCAGAATTCCTTTTGTCTCAGCAGAAAGGAGATACTGTTATATGCAACCAAGAGGAGTTTGGAAAATACATGGTATGCATGGCTGCTGGCTGGGCAGGACTGATCCTGGTGGAGACTGTGTGGCCTCATGGTACTGGGGAAGGAGGGAGGGGTAGTTGCAGCACATTGCACTAAACTGCTGTGCTTCAGCAATTGCCAGCATGCCACATCCTAAACAAACCTCAGCTCCAAGCCGAGCTGGTTCAAGGATCTCTCGTAACACCCTGTGTAACAGGAGCCTTGATGACTCCAGATGTTCCAGCAAAGGATTTCGACCACATTGTTTTTTCTCAAGAGTGAGGTTTGTCCCATGCTTTTTGTTTGCTTTGTCCAGCTTGCCATGGACACTGAATTCAAGGGTTTTAGAATTAATCATCTATGTGGAAATGGTGTGCAAAGCATTTCTGAGCTAGAGTCAGGGGTTGTGACAGCAGGATTTATTTCCTTTTGTATGTGATAAATCTGCATTGTGTGTCCACCCTAAACTTGTGGGAGGCTGACTTTCATCTTGTTTTATCTGGCTGCTTTGCTTTCAGGGCATATTGTTTGCAGAAGTCTCTTGATTTCTGTACTTGGTGGTGCTTGCAGAGAAAGCATTTAGGTTTGAACTTAGTAGGAACTTGTACTCATACTGAAATAATTTCATCAATTTGAAAAAGCTTTTTGTCTGGAGAGTTCCTTTTTTAGTTTGTTTCTTTTATCCTGAGTACTTCTTTTTCCTATAAAAGTCTTCTTTATCACTATGTGAATTACTTAGACTGTCTCAGTGTTCTTGAATGCATGTTGCTTATGCAGCTGTACAGCTGCTTTTTTGTAGGTGTGCATTTTTCTCTCCCATGTGCAACTAACTCTTGAAGGAACTAAAAGTCCATGAAAAAACTCATATCTCCCTTCCATTTCCAATATGGGCTGTGAGCCATAGTGCGGAGAGTTGGTCAACCACCCCCAGGAAAGAGCGAGAGAAGGAGCAAACAGACCTCTGAGCACTGGAGAGAAATGCATGTTGTACTAATGCTTCCTTAATTTTGAAGATGAGTAGATGTTATAGCCATGACAGCAAAATGTCCAAATGAGACTGTGTGTAAAGTCTATGGGACAGAAGCTGAACTGTTATGAGAAGGCAGAGTTAGTTCGATGGGCCTGTGTAGTGTTGACATAACCTCTGTAGGCTTCTGCCAACCTTTTTTATTTGGTCCTGCCTTCCCTGTGAGCTCCTAATTGGTCCTGTCTGCTCAGTGTGCTGTTGGGGCCCTTTTCTAAGAAAGCCATTCCCTCTGAAGCTGTGGTTGCATGCCAGGCATGCCATCCCTGTCAGCTGCCCTGCTGCAGCACCCCATGTGCTTAGTGATGCCATTCCAGGGAATGCACAGTTTGTCACCTGAATATGTCTGGGCTGGAAACATCTGAGATCGGGACATTAACTTGTACCTGTTTTTAAAGATATTGCAGCAGAGCCCGTTTGAAAAAGTGAACCAGAAGGAGCAGATTGTTTGAGTTTTCGGGCAGGGTGCTGGGCAATCGTGGGCAAGTAATTTGCATTAAACATAACATTAACAAAGACTGGTGTGGCACAAACTGTATAGGAAATTTGGCTAGCTTGCTTCTTTGAAAACCCCTGCATACAATCTTCTGGCTCCCCTAGAGGCTGCTTTGAGCCACCTACTGCTGCCATCTAGATTTGTTCCAAAATGAACTGGGAAAAGGGCGAAAACCAGGATTGAAGGGTTTAAACTTCTTTTATTGTCCCATTTTTGTGGAAGAGTAGTGCCTGTTCCTGTAAAACTGGGTCAGCAGAAGCACTTGGGATCATACCTTCCACCATCTTTGTAACTAAAAAGCTGGCCTACATCAGTTTAAAAATAAATTTCTCAGAGGAACTTTACCCTAATCAGTCACTATAGGCAGCTGCCTAACTAAGAAGCATTTCTCCTGTTTTAATCATGAAGAAAAAGAGGCAGTGAGCTCAAATCTGGGTTACACATTGAGGGTGTGTGTTCCCTGGGTGATGTGTTGGCTGCTAGGCTTGTGTACAGTGAGAGAGGTTATTAGGCTCTGTTGGGAGGTGGTGCAGCGCAGCAGGAAGGGCTCTGTATGGAGAACAGGTCATGCTGGGAGGTTTTACATCAGCCTGGCTCTGTGCTGGTCTTCTGAGTCGACTTCCCTTTAGTTATTGTAGTGCATCTTCTGGTGTAGTTGCACCTGGAACCAAGCCATCCATGTCGCCGGAGGTGGCTCTGCCCAAGCATGGGACAGGATGCACACACAGGACAAAAGCCTCCTGGTGCAAACTAAAGCTGTGGAGTGGGTGCAGCTATGGAGTGCATCATGACCTACAGCAATACCACCACATATAAAAGTGCTGGAGAAGCTGGTTCAGGACCCAGAAACCATTTCAGAGGTGCTCGTTAATTCGGGTGTGTTTGGCTGGCAAGGGCACAGCACCATCTGTGTGTGAAGATGGTTCCTCAGGGCACAGGTGTCCTCTCCTGGGCACTGTGCTGTGCCCCATCAGCACAGCCAGCGCACCTTTCTTCCTCAGCAGGCAGAAACTTAGAGGCCTTAGGAGTGGCAGTGCCTTTTAACAAGGATCCTGCTGGATATGCTTCAGGACAGCATTTGAATGTTCAGCCTTTTCTGTATGCTGAATGAAACATTGACTTCCCTGTAAACAGCTTTACCAGCCCCATATTTTTTATCTAATTTAAACTGCATCTTGTGGGATTTTGTTGGTTTCCACCAGCTGACAGATGTAGTCATTTCATTACAGTTTCCTTCCTTTTTTAGCTGCATCTTTGGAGGCGATAAAAGCTCAGTTGACCTTTGTGCTCTCTGAATGCATCAGGAGTGAGCACTGCAAAGCTAACCTGCTTTTTAGAGGTTTCTTTTCCAACTCTTGTAGTTCAAGTTATGTGGTTACTTCCATTCACTGCCTTTTCATGACCTTTCTGTACACAGTTCCCAATGAGCTGAAAGGTGATAGATTTAGAGTTTTTTCCCCCCACAAATAAAAAAAAAAAAGCAGGGAACCACCAATTAAGTCCAAAATGGAGTGTAAAACAACAAACCCTGGCAATTGTGGCTTGAGCTGATTTGCAGGACTGCAGGGAGAATTTTCAATGGCTTTCTCATCCTAGATGGCTCATTAAAATTTCCCAATCAGGGAAAGGTGCCTGAGCTATGTTGGCTCCACATTGATGAATCACCAAACCCCTTGAGAAGGATGCCTTACAGTCTTTTTGCCTTCTATTGATGCATTCTTTAGTTTTGGTCCTCAAAAGGGCAGATTTCACTATGCCATTGAATGTTTTCGTTTTTTACCGAGAGTGGCACAATTTGACCTATATCCAAACACAAAGCCTTGAAGTTGGCTCACCATTTCGCCTTATTTTTCCCCACTTGCCTCTTCCTCCATTTGACAAGGTGAGGAGCAGAGCCTCTTCAAAACCATCTGCTAACTGTGTGAGCTATTTTCTAGCCTTGAATATCCAAACGGAGATATATTTTAATGCTATTATTTAAATAGCATTTGTAGTGGCAAAGGTAATATACTGTTAAGGCTACTTTAAAGCAAGATCGTGACCAACTCTTCATGTGGAGAAGCCCAGGCTGGCAAAATGCAGGCAGTACAAGAAAAAACAGTACTGAAATAGTTGTAACTGGAATGCAGTTTCACAAGTGCTTGAGACCATTTCTGCTGCTTGTTCCTCTTCACCCTCTCACTATATCAACGCTCATAAATTCTGTCTTTACTTTCTTAAAAATAAAGCAAGAGCCAAGATACAACATTTAAAATTTCAGTTTTACAGTTTTTCAGTCATTTATATTTTCCATGCTCTGTAGGTATTTTAACCCACTTCGGTAAGTAAAAATGGAGGAGGAATTGGTTTTGTTTAACCCTTCCTTTGCAAAATAATCACAGGTACCTTGACTTTCTAACATGAGGTTATTTATCCTTATCTCAAAACCTCATCTTCTAAATCCTCCCTCTTTAATTCCGTGTCAAAGCACAATGCTTTCATTACTAAAGACTAATAGTTGCAAGAATCAGAGTAGCTGTGTTCAGGTGCTATTTTCATAGATTTATTCCTACTCTAACAAGTAGTCTGTGAAGGGACACAAAAAATTATGTAAACTGTAAAATAAAACCACAGCCACATTAAAATATTGCCACCACCATTAAGAACAGAATAATGTAGTCTGCTAAGAAGGTCAGTGCAGGTGATCTGAGCTCCTAGTCTTTTCTTCCAAAAAGACTTTTCAGGACCATGTATTATTTTTGCATGAGGTGGAGCTGGTATAACTCTTATCATCTCCACTGGGATTGCTCCAGCTGTAGCATCCATGTGTAACTGAAGTTGAACTCAAGCCAAGACCTTTAAAAATCCTTGTGTAGGCAGTGCTAGACCAGGGATTCCTATTAGAAATTATTCCGTAGTCCTGAAGAGACACCGACTTTTCAGGTAAGTATTTTGTTCACTTGACTTTCTAGACTTTTTAATCTAAAGATTTATTTTTATACCTTGGCCACTGAATTAACTTGCTGCCTTCCACACGTTATCTCTCATGTACAGCCTCGTACAGATAGGTCTGCAGAAGCACAGACAGGTTCCCAGTGATCTGTAGGCTTGGCATGTGCTATCCAGACAAAAGCCTGGAAGAGGAGCCTTTGTTCCCAGCAGAACAGTAGCTCTGCCATGCCTTTCCTGAGATACTGAGCACCCTTGTTCCCTCAGCCCATGTCCTGCAGAGCTGCAAGTCCCAGAGTGTGAGCAGTGGGGACATGGTGTCCACATGGCTCCAGCATGTTGTCCCCACGAGTGGTCCATAGGAAATGCCACTGGAGAACAGTACAGAAGGGCACCCATGCAGCCCTCAGGGAAGGGACTAGTTTTTCATGCTTCCACCTTTACCATCCTGCTGTTGCAAGCATGCTGCTCGTGTGGATGATGCCTGTGACTGCAGCACCCCCGTTTGCTTCTGATCACATGGCAGGGGCAGCTTTTGGTAAGTGCTGGGGTATCACTGAGCTCTTGCCTTGCCTGCTGCAAGCCCTGGTTCTCGAGGCACACATATTTACCATTATGTGCCACTCTGTTGTGCACAGAGCTCCACAGCCCTGGATGTTAAAGAAGGGCGCTGCCAGGGGACAGATATTTTTGGTAGTGCTGGCTGCTCTGTGTAACTGTTAAGGAGCCTCATGCTTCTCCAGGCAAAGCTGCAGCCAGTCAGTGCCTGTTGCCCTGCAGAGGAGTAAGGGCTCTAGCTCGGAGGAGGCACCCAGACAACTGATAACATAAATATATCTTCCTCTTGCTTTGTTTCTGTACATTTTAAGACCATCTCTCTCGCAAGGCCTCCCCTCCGCCCCTCTTTTTTTCTGCCTGCACAGCTGAAACAAAACCAGCGGTGGAGCCACCTTCTCTTGCTGGAGCCTGGCTGGCAGCAGCTTGCCCTGACCTGAGACACCAGCCATTGTTAAGGGTATAACACATTTACATATTTTGCAATAAAACATCAGTTATTTGCATTACTGTGTCAAGTTTTATTTGATTCTTTCACCTAAAAATGACTCATTTTCCTTTCTTGTATTTTAAAAACCAACTACTCTAAGCTTGTTTGAGAATAATCAAAAATTGCCCATTTAGCTAGAAGTCATTTTCTTTTCAAAAGGCAAATGTTATTTAATCTTTCAGCTGTTCATTGTGCCATCATAAATACTTTCTTTTCAGCACAGTTGTGGGGACTGAAATGAGCCCACTAATTGCCTCCCATTTCGACTGACATGTGGTGGTTTAGTGGAAAGAGAACACAGCGGGGAGAAGGAAATAGGAGGCTGAGAAAATGAGAGCTAATTATTTTCACTGCCTCATGTCAGGCTCTGTGTCAGCCTTGTTTTTACAAACTGGAAGGTTTAGCACTAAATAAAACAAACTGGCGTCATGTTTTTATATACTGGCAGTGTCATGGAAGCAGCTGCACATCTCAAAGACAATATAATGCCTGCATTCGCATGGACACCATCTGACAGCCACTGTGAGCCACTGCTAATGAGGATATCACAGTGGTGCCAAGTGAAAGGTGCTGAATTATGTATGATTCTTCATCAGTGCAGCAATAGTCCTGTACATCATTATGAGACATTGTTTTGCTGAAGAGATTAAAACATTCTTAGTTCCAGACCCTGCAACCTATACATGCTACAAGAGGTTATTAATGGAATTTTTAGGGAGAGTTTCTTGTGGATTTCTTTTTGGTTAAAAATATCTCATGGGACAAAGCTGTGGTGGGTCATGACACTATACATATAAAGAAGAGAAGCAAATTAACCATAATTGTGTTATCTTCCTTTAAATCCAGTATAATAAAATATAGTGTAGCAGGGTGGTACATAATGATAAATAACCCAAGTGCTGTCACTAGATGTTCAACTCTAATGCCTTTAAAACAGCAGGTTTCAGCAGCTGAGATAGATAATAGCTAAGAATGTAAAGGAGCTTCTGGGGACCTAAATCATCAACATGCTACTACTTTTAGTATCAGCATGGCCAACATTTTTTTTCTTATTTGTTTCATCTTGTGCTACATCTTACTTTTCTTCTAATATCCAGTTATCTGCTACAATGCCATTTCCATTTTTATTTCAATCTTTAAAGAACCAAAAAAGTTTAATGCAACCACTGATTTTAAAATGAATCCTTGATTTGGGCCCCCTTGAAAAATGAAGTGCCTCCCTAGCAAAGGTTTAAGCTGTTGTTGCAGGATATGTGTTCGCTGTTTAGAGCCTGTGCCTGATCTTTTTCATTTCCCTTTCAGGTTTTTTTTGCAGACATAAACGCATATGGGGTTAAAGGAGTATTGTCACCACAGTAAGCTGTAGACTTAATTTTTACAGTGTTCTTACTTTCTGTTTCAAAGCTGAGAAGAAGCAGCTCAAATACACGTGTGATTTGCTTTTCTTTTCTACAGTAATTTTCAGAGGCTGTTGATTTATTTGCTTTGTCAAAGTGTTCTTTGGAAATGTTTTCACACAAAGTTTTGCAGGTTTTGCCTTTCAGTTCTGAAACTAGATAATTTTTTAAAACAAAAGCTGAATTTTTTTATTTAGATAAAAATCAAGAAGGTAGATATTGGGAGGTATTTTAATGCTTGAATGACAAGATATCCAGGGAAGTCTCTTTGAAGGACTTGTGTAAGCATATCTATCAACCAGACACTTTGAACAAGCCATTTACAAATTATTTTCCCACATATGCCTGGCACTAAGTGTAGTTTTGATCTAAGAAGTCATATGGCGACAATTCATCAAAAAATTGAAATTCACATGCTTGGTTTTTCTAGCCAAATTTTTGCTTCAATGGATGAGCATCTCCTATTATAAGAACCTGGAACTCCATTGGAAAACAGGGAAATATGTCCCTTTCTCTCTGCAGCACACAAATCTGACATTATTTACTGTGTGGTTGAACAAAATGGTAACTATGTTTGTAAGACAATAACCACCTACTTATCTTAGATATTTGCTAAGTGCATTGATTCTAAAGTCACCTACATGCTGCACTTCCTTCCTTCCTTCCTTCCTTCCTTCCTTCCTTCCTTCCTTCCTTCC
>VWZV01000706.1:250912-301494 GCA_013397155.1 Irena cyanogastra
TGCCTTCCCTTCCCTTCCCTTCCCTTCCCTTCCCTTCCCTTCCCTTTTTTTCTCCCAATGTCCCCTTTCCTTTCTTGCCTCTCAGTCTCCTTCTCTCTCTTTCCCCTTTCTAATAATGATTTTCTAATAACACAAAATGAAAGCCTTTCCAAATAAAATGAGACATGTATTTTTGAGGAACCAGAGCGGGTATCCTAGTATGGTATCTTGCCCTCCTGGTATCTGCACAGTGTGGCTGGAGAGGGCTCCAAAGAGGACCACAGGTTTGGGGACTGGATTTGAGGGCCAGGAAAGTGTGTGTTTCTCTGCAGGTGCAGTTCAGAGCTGGGGAAGGCAGTGTTTGTGCAGGCCTCAGGCATCCACTCCTGCATGGGGCAGTTTGATCCGTGACCATGTGCAGACAGATCCTGCCTGTGCAGCAGATGTGGCAAGGGGACAGGCAGTGGCAGTGCCCATCTGCTGGATGTACATAGCTTTTCTCTAGAGGTGGTGGGTTGATTTATTTCATATTTGTCAGCTCTAGTCTGCAGGGAAATATGAGTGAACAGCACAAAATCCTGAGTCAGGAGGGCATGGGAGCCCTGGCACGAGGTGCAGCTCTAGCTGTCAAGTGCTTGGCACTGGTATAACTCAGAGATGGCAGGAGATGTGCCGAACTAACTGGAGGATAGTATTTTATGTTAAATTTTTTTTCTTTTCTTGGCTCAGGTGTTTTTGTAAAACTTAAAAATGTCATTAAGCATCTTGTCTCTAACCTCAGGTTTTATTTGCAGTAGCATGAATCTCCTACAAAAAAGTCTGCCAACAAGAACACTGGGCAGGGAGAGGAGCACAGTTTGAGAGATGAGGAGGAGTCAGAGACAATTTGCTTTGCCATTGCTGTTCTGTTTCAAAGCACGTGCCCTCCTCATGTCAGAGCTGGTGCACAGTGCTGAACCTGCCTGGGACAGCACAGGCATTACCCTGGGTCAGCTCGCAAATGTAAAAAACAGGGCAGAAAAGAGACGTGCAGAGATACAGTCTGTGATTAGGAAATGGAGGCCCAGGGTGACTTCAGCACCTGATCAGATTGCACAGGAAGCCAGTAGCACAACTGGAAATTGAGCTTGGTGCCTCTGAGTCTTGCTTGGTGCCCTGACCACTGAACTGCAGTTCCCATCACTCAAACTTGCACCAGGCAGTGTGAAAACCAACTCACATGCCCTCTCTGTTTGTAAAATGTGGAAGCTTTCAAAGTGGGCAGATGGAACACAGGGCCAAATGCCGTCATAAACATAATTTCTTGTTGCAGTTCAGAAATTATTTTTCTTTTAATTTGGAATTGCCAGTTCAATGCGTGATGGAAACCTTTGAGCCTTCTGATGGCTGATGTTCCAAAGTTACACATATGAGAGACGCACCTGCGAACACCACAGATAACCACCTGTGCAAGTGGATACTTTTTAGACTGCTGTGGGTTTGTCTGTGCAAATAAGTGCTTACACAAGCCTGTGGCCCTAAGTGTCCATCTGTGTCCCCACTGAAAGTTTTGGCATTTTCTGAGCAAAACCAAGGTGAAGACTGCCTCCTGCAAGCGCTGAGCCCACACCTGCCTTACTGGTGACATGTGGCAGACACAGACCCCTGAGCCCCTGGCATGTCTGGAGGAGCTCCTGTCTTTGTGAAGGGAAGATTCCCTCCTTCCTGTATGGAGGTGGAGACACTCTGCTTCACTGGTCCTTCAGGGGACTGATTTTTGGAGGAGCTCAGTGCACTGCACAGTGTCTCACCCCCAAAGGAGCTGCCAGGCAGACCAGCAAATGTTGGCTGGTTTGCACCATGGACAGGCAGTCTCTGGTCCCCAGTGAGAGTGTCCCTGGCCACAGACACGAACCCCAGCTCCAGCACTCAGTCCTGGGATGTCCTGCAGGATGCTGCCAGCTGTCACTGTCCAGCTCAGGGGATTGTTTAAGGATACCTTTTATTGCTGTGGTTTATTAGACTCACTGTGATTATTTTCTTAGCTGAGCTTTTTTATAATTAATAATGCAGTTGGAAGCGAGCAGAAGTTGAGGATGCTCAATGCCTCGCTGGGCTCTCAGTATCTGAAATAACTGAGCTGCAATAACAAGCTCATCCTTTTGCCCATTATTTGAGTGATTGTCTTGGTGGTGTTGCACGGACTTTGGTCATTTTTTCCTGGGTTCCCCGGGACGATGTCCTTGTGGCTGGCTGCCAGCACTGACTGTGACCCCAAGTGATGGCTCCCATCACTGCCCTGTCCCTTCAGTGCCCTGGGATGTGCAGAGCTCCCAAGCCACATGCTCCAGCAGGCTGTCAGTCCAGGTGAGGCCATTCAGGGACACCCCACCTCAGAAGACATCCAGAGCTGTCAAGGTGGCAGCTGCCTCGCAGGGTGAGCTGAGAGAAGAGGGAACAAGAAGACTGAGAGTTTTCCATTATCAATACTGTACTGAAAATATTCATATCCTAAAATATGTATATGTCCCTTAACTTTCTCACTGGGTTATTTTTTCCCTTCATATATTGAGGATTAGATTTTGGGTTGTTTTGGCTTTCAGTTTTGATTCATTTTGGGTTTTGTTGTTGGGTTTTCTTTTCCTATTTGTATTCTAACAATCCAGCATTCTTTTTTTTATTATTCATAGGATTGTAAATGGAAAATGTACATGGAGATGGACGGGGATGAAATTGCAATAACCTACATAAAAGATGTGACATTCAACACTAACCTACCTGATGTAGAGATTTTAAAGATGACAAAGGTATTTACAGCCTTAAAGCTTTCACAAATTCACAGATCTCAAACAAAGACATTAAAATACCACAGCAGTCGACTTTTGTGCTTGCAGAAGCTCAATCTCTTGACAGCTTTTAAATAAAATGCACATTTTAAATAGAATTGTGTCATAATAGGAGTTATGTATTTTGGTTCTCCTTTAAGCTGACAATAATGTTAATAATAGACAAATAAGAGAAGGAACTAATTTATATTTTCTTGTTTTAATTCCATGTTATATCCTCTGAGTTTATTACTCCTTTTAATAAAAAGAATGTTCAAAAAATTGCTTTATTTTTCAAGAGAAGAAACCAATTGAAATGTTCCAGAAGCTTCATGTGATTTGTCTGGGGGGTTTCATTGGTTTTTTCCTTCTTTCTTTTTTCTTATTTTCTTTTCTTTTCCTTCTTTTTTTTAAATGGTTTTAGCACTTTTATCTGGTTCTAAAACTCTCTCTTTCATGCACCAGTGGATTGCAAAGACTGAAACCCATTGCAGACAGTACAGCACTGAACATCTGCAATTCATTGTCACTGAGCATTTTACCCTGTGTCAGAACATGCCTGTAAATATTTACCAGTAACCATTTAGACTGTTTTTCCCTAAGGAACAGAAGTTTTGTTGATGCAGAGGGCATTTTGTTAGCTATTATTTTAATTGTTTGTTTTTATTAATATGCTCCACTTGATAATAGCTAACTAAAAATTTCTAACTGAAAAAATATACGGCTTGATTGCCAATTAGAATGCTGCTCTAATGTGCACTGGTAAAAACACACAAACTCTTGAGTGCTTGTAACTGTGAATTTTTGTAGCAAAATTGGGGGGGAAACTTGTAATCATTTTTCCTAAAGGAAAAAATGATAACAAGATTGTCAACAGTCAGAATTTTAAGGAAAATGTGATATAAGTATATTTATTATAGGTGTATTTAATGTTAAAAAACATTCTAATATTTAATTCATGCTAATACTATTTTTATAGTTAGTGATTTCTGGAACATCACTTGTGATTTTTTGTTGTTATTATTATTATTACTGTTATTATTACTGTTATTACTATCATTAGTTTTCTGTCTAATTTAAACTTGGACATTTCAATTTTTCCTTTAAAAAAGGCATGACGTTAAATTAACTAACAACTAGATACAGTAACATTAACTTTTCCCATACTTCAACATTTTTATATTTGTCAAGAAATATCTCTGAGAATCTCTAGATATTTGTTCTTGCTTTCTTCTGTAAATCTAGCAGAAGCAACAGCATACATGCACAAAATTGAAAAAGGTTCGTGCCCCCCTAAAAACAGTCCATGTTGTCTCATCTGTTGTGTGTTATGTATGGAAATCTCTTCTCAGTTTCCTTTTGTAAACCAGGAAGTAAATATTTCAAAAAAATATTGCTTTGTCTCACAGAATGTTAAGAAAAGTATTGATGTTAACAATATAGGAATGAATGAAAAGAAGCAAATGTTGTAAATCCCTTTTGGGTGATTTAGAAACAAGTCAGGAGATGAAGAGCACCGTTTAAAACTCCCACCATGTTTTTTCCAGCCACCGTTTGTGATGGAGAAATGGATTGTGGGCATAGAAGAGCACCAGTCTGTAGAATGTATTGTTACATATGAGGTAAGCTCTAAGAAACAAATAAAATAGTTGATCCAAGACAAAACCTACACAGGAGGTGTGGAAATAACATCCTCTGGCTTTGTTATATCCTATAATCAAGTTCTCAGCAGCCTGTAATTAGTTGTAAAATAGAAAGTTTAGAGCAAAAGCTGAATGAAGTTTACAGAGACAATGGCCTCAGACTGCTGCCTGGGAAGGCTCTTCTTCTCAAGGATGAAAGCTCCTTTTGCTTGAAGTGTAATGGTCAGTGTTGTTTGTATTATTTAAAGAGGCTGGTTTTTCTCTTTTCAATGATGTGCTAATTAGGAGAGCAGAGAAGCAAGAGGAGAAGGAAAAAAATGAGAAATCAAGAATAAGATAAAATAAAACCCAGAATACAATTTGATGTGATAGAAATTAACTTTGTAAAAAGAGTTTGCAGTTTCTTACAAAACTGGTTTTATGAAGACTAACTCTGTCTGTCAGAAGAAGGTTAATAAATGAGATTCCAGCTCTGTCCTGAACAAGCATTCAGGCAGTGATGGAGTGATGGGGAAATCCTGGTCCTTGCTTGCTTTTCTCAGAACTGAAGTAGTTTTATTTCAGGCTGAAGTTTCTCACAGGAGTCATAGGTCCTTAACAGCAAACTGAAGGATACTTCAAGAAAATTTTGTTGGGGGTCCACCTGCAAAAATACCTGCTTAGTCCTACCTCTTTTAGCAGAAAGCAGTGCACGTTTGATGCTCATTAATAGAACTAGTAAAATGTATTTTTGTGTTTGTAGAGGAAGGCCTTCAGATCTTTCCTGCACAGTGTACAAGAATTGAAGCAGTTATTCACTACCACATTTTTAGCATACTCACAAGTACCAAGCAAAATCATCTAGTGTCTAAAAATATTTGAGAACTAGCTGAGTGGTTTTGTGAAACAGGCTCTATATTGAAACAAGTGCTGCTGCCCAGGCACTAGTGGAAGTTCCCTCATAGGGGAGCTTAGTTGTTGTTTGTTGTTACATCCTCATGCTTGTTGTGTCCTTCCTGAGCAGAGCGATGTTAGAGCTCCCAAAAGCACGAGGCACATCCAAGCTATCTGCTGGAGCAAGTTGAAAGCACAGGATGAGGTGGAGGCAGTACAGCTCTTGATACAGACCTCGCTCCCCAATTCGGAGGGGAATTCACGGAGCAGATCTGACTCGGGTAAGTCAACACATGTGAACTTCATTGCTGACATGGGCAGGGCATATATGGGGAGAACAGCAAAAAGTCAATGCATGTTAACCACTCCACTCAGCTTGGTGTCACCTGCAGATGTGCTGAGGGTGCACTCGATCCCTCTGTACGTCAGTGATGAAGATAATAAATAACATTGGTCCAGTATGGATCCCTGAGGGACACCACTTGTCACTGATGCACACCAGGACTCTGAGCTGTTGACCTCTGGATGCCACCATTCAACCAATTCCTTATCCTAACAGTCCACCCATCAAATCCATTTCTGTCCAATTTAGAGAGAAGGATGCTGGGGGGGTCAGGTCAAAGGCTTTACAGAAGTCCAGATAAATGACATCTGTAGCTCTTCTCTTGTCCACTGATGTTAAGATCAGGAAGCATTTTGCTCCCCCAGTCTTCATCCTGCTGTCCATTGACTTGATAGGTGTGGGAAGAGAGGCTGACATTGAAGACTGAGACAAAGTCTTCTGCCCATCTGTTGTGACCAGTTTTCCAGCGCTGTTTATCAGGGGGGTACACCTTTGAACTTCTTATTTTGTTAACATAGCTGAAACCCTTCTTGTTATTATTTGCATCCCTTGCCAGGTTCAGGTCCACCTTTGTTTTGCCCTTCCTCAGTACGTCCCTGTACAACCAAACTTCATGTCTGTACTCTTCCCAAGCTACCTCTCCTTGTTTCCACTTCCTATGCATGTGCTTCTTTCCCCTCACTTTTACCAGCACTTCCCTCCTCAAACACACCAGTCTCTCACCTTCTTTACTCAACTTCTTGCTCCTGGAGAGCTCTTGCACTCTATGGAAGACTTCCTTAAAGATCTGTCAGCTTTATTCCACTCCCTTGTCCCCAGGAGATCCTTTTAACTATGTCCTTGAGGAGCTGGAAGTCTGTTTTCCTGAAATTCATGAGCTGAAGTACCTGACCCATGTCCCTCAGGACTGCAAACCCTACCAGTGCATGATCATTGCAGGCCAGGCTGCCTCCAGTCTTGATGTCTCTGATTAATTTGCTTGCATTGGTGTCCATCAGATCCATTTTTCCCCCTGGTAGAACTGCCTGTTGCCTGTCTCTGAAGGATAAGGGGGATGCCCTGTATGCTCCAATAGGAAGCAAGCTGGAAGTAGTCCATGGTGACAAGCTCACACTCAACTGGAGTGCTTTGGCCAGCTCTTCCCTCCCACCCTTAGCCACCCAGCACACAGCTTTGCATGGATGTTGTGCTTGGATAAAGGGCACCTCCCGTTAGAGATGCGTGGGTGCTCTTGCTCTGGCCAGTGCTCTTGCAGGGGGGAACACATACTGAGGCTGTTGCCTCAGAAGCAGCATATGGGGTGGCAAAAAGTCCCCTGGGGGTGATACACTGTTTTGACAAGTACAATACTGCCAGCCTGGCAGACACAAGTGCTCCTGATACCCTGCTCTTCTCTGAGGAATTGTGGAAATACTCCCACTACATTCTTCTTCCACAGCTCAGCTTGCCCATTTGAGCCAGCCCTGGCTCGTCATTGTCTGACTTCTGGAATGGTGTTTGTTATGGCTTCTGCGGCTTGATTTGTTCAGTGAGATACATTTAATAATGCAGTGGGCTCTACAATGCAGTTTTCATTTCCTGATAAATTTATGCTGCTGACAGATTCACACTCGTCTCAGTTGACTCTGGCCCAGTTCTGCCTTTAAGATCTGCTGTTGTTTTTGTAAAGGTGTTTGTTAGCCAAGCTGTTTTTCTCTTTGAGTTCATGGTAGGGCTGCAGAAATGTTTGGGTTGGGACACCTGAGGGGCAGTACAGGAGCTGGAACATGACACCAGTGAGCAGAGGAGGAATTTCTCAATTTTGTACACTACTGGCAACTGTAGAAGAATGGCCCTGTGAATTGTGAGGTGCTGGCTTTGGACTACAGGCACATCTAACGTGGGTGTGTTTATTTCTAAGCAATTGTGATCCATTTGCAACACAATTGCATTTTATAATGCAAATGAAACCTAGACCATGTCCTAAAAGATACATCTTTACTCCAGATTAGCTTTGCAGATAGAGGTTACCCTGGTTTTGGGGTGATGAGCCCTGCAGCCATACCAAGTGTGGTGTGTGTCTTCACAGGTTGGCTCAGCCGCTGTAAACCGAAATGGTTGCTTTTTTTTCAGTGAGTGGTGGGAGAGCTTGTCTGTCCCTTTGGCACACTGGAGGAGTTACATGGAAGCACTAATGTTTTGTCAGCAGCCAATTGAATAGTCACTGTTCAAAGGAGGTGGGTTACCAGCCAGCACGAAAGCTGTGCCTCAGCTCTAGCAAACCTTCTGGCCTGTCTTCTTTACCAGACCACCTATCCCAGGTTTAAAAGACCACCAAATCCAAGCACAAAGGTAAGGGTAATACCTGTCTAATAGGCTAAAATAACTACCTCTGTGGCTACCACACAGAGCACGTAACTCAGTGTACAGAGTTGGTGGCTCAGAGACCACGTAAGGGAGAAGCCCCCAGCCAGGAGAGGCAGCCCCACAGGGCACACTGGGAGATCCTTGCCGGGCAGCTGGATCCTGGGCTGGCAACTCCTGTTGGCTGTAAGGAGCAAGGACTGAACAGTCTGAAGGGAGCTGCTTGTTGAGAGAGACCAGCACTGGTCCTGTAGCACATGTGATGGCCACCTGAGTATTGACAACAAATGAAGTCCTGAGCCTGCTGTTTCCAGGTTTATGAGGTCTGTGATTTACATCCACAGCCTTGGTCGGAGGGCACAGGGGAATGGCAGAAGCAATAGTGTCTAGCAAGTACATTTGGGCATGCATGTTTCTTTTGAAACCATGACTTTCAAGGAGGCTAAGAAGCAGAGGAGGCAATTCCCATCCGTCTTTCTGTGAAAGAAGGTTCACCTCTAAGTGCAGGTGGAGCTATCTGCTGTGTCAGTGTCACACACACTATGACAGGGAAGACAGCTTCCTTTTGACATACTTGACAATAAGTTGAAGTGATTTAAATCTCTTTGGATTCAAAGTCTGGGGAAAAGAGGAGTGGAAGAGATCATCCATTACATTTTAACAGGAGCAATCCTAATGAGAACAGAGCTGCTATCCAGCTCCCACAAAACTCCCCATGGTCAATGAAGTGTTCCAGCAAGAGGCAGCGAGGGTTATGCTTTCTTGTTGGAATGATATTAGCAATCTTTAAGGACAAATAATTCAAATCTCTCTAGAACAAAATTATTTTAGCTGCTCCCCATGAGTCTTTGGCCAGAGCTGTGGCCTCAGATAAGAGGAATTCCTGTTCTCTGCTCTCCCCACAAAGTAGCAAACCAGGCAGCCTTTGCAGTTCAAATGGAAAATTTACAGCTATTGTATTTGCTAAAGGCTTTCATGGAAACCACAGGACTGACTTTCAAAACCCCTTCAGTGTGATCTCTGAAAGCTACAACTTTTGTTACGACCCCAGGGCTGTGACAGTAGGTGTAGAGGGAACTGTAATACCCTGAGTTGCTCACAGTTAAGCACTGTCTGAGCCAGCCTGGCTGAAGCCTAATGCCTCACTGGCTTTTCCACATACAGAGTCAGTTTTCTGCCTGAAGCTGGATGCAAAGTAGATTGAATTCTGAATTTGTAGTAGCAACAACAACTGACGTAGCTCTGGTTTTTATGGTGTGTAGCAGTTTGAAATAAAATTGGAGCCAGAGGAGGTGAATGTGGCTGCTGCCGGTGGGATTAGCACTGGCTCTGCACTGCTTCCTCTCTGTGCTGGGCTGCGAACAGCAAAACTGTGCCAGATGGGAGAGATGCAGCTGGAAGGCCATGTTGCAGCAGTACTGGTGCCTTGGGGTGACCTCTGTGTCAGCTCCAGAGGCCTCCAGGCTCTTTTGTAATAAAAGCTGTGGAGAAATCGGCTGAGGTTGCCAAGAGCATCACGGGGCATGTTTAAAACCAGGTTGAGTTCAAAAGACCAGAAGGCACTTGGGAGTGGGAACCCACCTGAACAGCCAAGTGGATGGCTCAGTAACTGTCTTCTAGTCTAAGCTCCATAATCTGCAGTGGTATCAGAAATATTTGTATCACTTGCTATTTTAAAAGCCCAACATTATGTTCAGCCTAACATTGAACATACTCAAATCTAGGACTATTTCCTGCAAGGCTGGGTGGGGAATGGTGGTTTGAGGTTCTTCTGAGAGAAACCCTGGTACCTAATCTCACACCTTCGGTAAACCGGAGAGCGGTTTTCCATTGATTCCCAGAAAGCTGACTCCGTTTCCATTCCCTCGCCAGGCACTGACAGTCAGTGGATGCAGACACTGCGCATGCACCAGCTAGCCAAAGCCATTTCTCTCCAGCACGGCCACCCCCACAGCCCGAGCACAGTCACCCAGTACCTGCCCTACCTTCGCAGCCAGGACTCCTACGCCGCTGCCGTCCGGAGGACACGCGCTCCCGTCAGTCAGCAGTTCACATCCATCAGCCACTCGAGGAATTCCTCTCCCCTGTCACACAGTTTGATGAGAAACCTTTCCAATCTGCACTTGAACTCAAAAGGTAGCAGCGCCTCCAGCACAGCCTCTGACACCCCTTCAGAGAGGGACAGGTCTGCCGGCAAAGGCAGAAACGCCTCACACAGCGCTACCTCCCGCAGCTCCTCGGACGGGCGGCGCAGTGGCACCAGCTCCCCGGTGCCCCCTCGGCACTCGGGAAGACCCAGCAGGACTTCTTTGCCAGCGGCCCCCCCGGCTTCCCAGCACCGCAGGTACCCCCGCGCCCCTCCGCAGCCCACGGCCATCCCTGGCATGCCCCCACAGGGTGACAGCGAGCCCAGGAGGGGCGAAGGGGAGAGCAGAGCCAGCGAGGGCGGGTGGATAAAGGTGCAGCACGCAAGGAAACCCCACAGGCAGGCCGCCGGGAAGCCGGGAAAGGAGAGAGCCAGGGGGAGCTGGCGGGGCCGGAGGATGTTCTGAGAGGAATTTGGCCCTTTATTTAACTGAACGTTCAACCTAGAGAAGATATGCCTGCTCCTTTTTAATTTGCTGCACTGAAGCCGGTACCCATCTGGCTGGGGCCTGCCAGAGGACAGGGAGAGCTGCCACCTCTCTTCCTGTCACTGTCAGCACCAAGGGATTTAACTTGGTTTTCTCCCCTCTGTTTGGCTGCTCGTGTTCTCAGCTGAATAGATATCCACTCATTTGCTTAATATTTCAAAAATAAAATCCGTAAAGCACAGCCACGTGCCACAATGAAAGGCTCTCCGTTTCATCCTTAGGAGTTGTGCTGTTGCCTCTCTCCTCACCTGAGTTTGCTTCTAGATGCTGAGTCCAGCTCTGAGCAGGATCTTCTCACCCCTTGTCTAGTCTGCTTCTGCCAGGGCTATAGGAAGAGGTAGTATTTTTATCAGACCAGCATAGTCTGAAAAGAAGGGACACAAGGACATTTTTCTTCAGGTCCACTTTAGTAGCTTCCCTTCTCCACTTTCAGCTTGCCATCCCTTCTCAGGAATTTCTTACTTTGTTCCTTATTAAAAGCCCCAACATTAGCTGCCCAACACCACTGAGCATACTCTGTCACGTTCACAGTTGTCTTAATCAGAAGGAGAATCAAAAACTAGACTTTATTCTTTTGGGGAAAAAAAAATTAAAATCGCATGAGAAGAAGGCATTGCCTTTATCATAGTTACAACTAATCCCACTGAGGTCTATGATAATATTTATCCCTGTGCAGCTGGTATGTTTTAATTGAATTTTTAAATGTGGCCAGACTGTGTCACTTTTGTCTTTCAGTATTCAGGTAGTAAAGACAAGGTCAGCAAAGTTTCTGATTAATGTGGTCTTTAGCTCTGCTGAGAACAAAGACACAGCTTAGACTCAGTTGGCGTCAGAAAGTTTCTTCGTGGCCTTTTCACTCCAAGTTGATTTCACACAATTAAAAAGGAGAAAAAAAAGTTCGGGTTTCACAAGATGCAAGAGGGAAAAAAAGGAAGAAACAGATAAAGGAAGCTGAACCCAAAGCAATGCATGGTACCCTCTGAAAGCCAAGGAACTGTAAATTAGAGATGCCTTTGAGCAGGGTGCTGCACGCCACCCATCCCAGGCGGTACTTGCTGTGAGCGATGCTGGCAGATGCAGGCACGTCACCCGCTGTGGGTGAGGGGGTATCACCATAGCCCTGCCACTGGGTGTTCTAAGGGACGTGTAAATTCCCTGCTCCGCACAAAGGTCACTCCTGTGGGTACATGCAGCTCTCCTTCCTCTGATTGCCACCAGCCCCAGTGAGGGCTGAGCCCTGGGGTGAGTTTCCAATACCTACCAGAGTGAACTGAGACTCACATTTCATGGGTTCAGGACAGGGTCCACCAAAACCAATGGAGCAAGAAGCAAATGACACCAGGTGTCAGGTATTGGATCTCTGTCACTCAAGTGCCTTTTCCTCTGACAACAGTTAAGAGCAGAAAAAATAGAAGCTTTACCTTGAAGTGAATTCAGCTGCATGTGATGCCCTTTGGTAACAAAGTTTGCCATTTTTCTTGTGGCTTCAAACTGGCTGAAAGCTAGTTAGTAACCCAGCTTCTGGCCCTGGTTTACTGAGCCTGACAACTAATTTGGGGGACATGGACAATCTAGCACTGGATGTTTCTCTCACACAAGTAGGTGACTGGAATTTTGTCTAGGTTGGGGATCCTTTCCTGACATTTCTTGCCATGACCAAAATGGGCTGGAGGATACCAACTAATAGTAACTGCACCTGAGAGTAGTTGCCAGAAATGTGCTTGTGTTATTAAAATTTGGATATGCATCTCAGGAATCACATTTGGGCCTGCACAAATCATAAGAAAGAAATTGCAAGAATTTGGAAAGGCACCTTTCTCTTCTAGGATGATCAGGATGGCAGTGTAGTTGTACAAGCCTGAGACACTGTGAGCTGGTGGTGGCAATCCAAGACTTATCAGCTGCCTGTGGTTGTTTGTCAAGATGTCCGGCAGGATTCCTCTGCTGTTTGTAAGCTATTTAATTCCGTGCCTAATTTTAATCTGCAATGTACTGTTTGTCCACATCTGTTGTATTAAAGTGTTCATTAGCATTTAAAGAAGGAGCGGATGGTATTGATCATGCCCATTAAAATTAAACAATAATGCATTAGTGACTGATTAGAAATCCTTTTGCTGTACCAGCATTGCTGGTTAGAGAAACAGTGAGTGAACTTGTAAAAAAAATTTAGCAAGATTTAGTTTTCCATCTTGTTTTTTATCACTTTTAATGTGGCTACTCCCTATCTTGATGATAATTCATTATAAATAATAATGTTCCTACATTTTCACACATACCCCCAGTACTTTACAAAGTGGAGCCTTTTTTTTTCATGTTTTACTAACATGCAGCTAGAAAACCATGAACAGCAATGTGTAAAATCAGACTGTCTTGGGCAACTACACCTCAGGAGATGCTCTTTGGAAAGAAGCCATGTTAAGTTCACTTAGGGTTTTCTTACAAGTCTGTTAAGGGCAACCATATTGAAGTACCAGTATGTGTAGATTTGCATGCCAGGAGCTGGACACACTACCCTCCATCCACACACCTATCCTTGGCAGTGCGGCAGCTGCTATACCCTCCCTCCATGGCTGACTCTGCAAGTGGCACAAAATACCACTGCTGTAGAGTTGCCCCTTGGTTTCTTGGCTTTATTTTCTCTTGGGCTTCATATCTCCATGCTTGGATGTTGATGTTTTCTTAGTCTCCAAAAGGTACCTGCATTTTCCTCTTCCAGGGTTTAAAATGCTCTGAATTGTAAGAAGCGAGCTCTGAGATGCCTGCTGGAATGGATGATGAAAAATAGCAAAGAGCTCATGAAGAAAGATTCAGAACTGGTTGTCCAAAGTGAGTGAGTATGTAAACATTCTCTCTCCAACTGAGAGAATGTTTACAAAATCAGATGCAAATTTTCTTTTCCTTTTTTTTTTTTTCAAACTTGCTGTTAGAGCCTACACAGAGACTTTCTGTTCATTCAGCAGCATTTTACTCTAGATCTTGTCGGAATCACAAGAGCTGCCCTGCTCTCTCTGGATGCCAGACATCAGCAGGAAAGTTTCAGGGTGAACAGCAGCATCTCTCCCCAGCAATTGGTTCTTGACCCTGCTGGTGGGTTGTGAGGGAGGAAGCAGTGCTTAGTTCAGACAGGAAGAGCAGGTCGACCTCAGCATCATGGTCCTCGGTTTTCTGAAATTTTACAGGCTTTACCTCTGCAGCTGATGTCTTCATAGCATGAGCAAAAAGACTTCTTTCTTTTTCTGCCAACAAGACGTGGTTCAATTTTTTTTCAATGTATTTTTTCTTTTTTTTTTTTTTGTCTTTCCAATACACCTAAGGGTGTCTTAAAAAAAAATAGGAAAGAACAACAGGAGGATGGAGAGCAGTCGCTTACCACTGGGGGTAGCAATCACTCTTCTTCAGCTCGGTGGCCCAGAGCTGGGGCTGACCCTGTTGTGTATTGCCTTCTTACGAACACAGGTTTCCCCAGCAGCACTGGGGTACCTGCCACTGCTGCTGGACTGGCTGTAAGAGATGAGTGTCCTGGGGACCTGCTCCATGGAGGCAGTGACAGCCAGACCAGCAGCTCTGCGTGGCGCTGCACTCTGCAGGCGCTTGTTCCCTGTGTCTTGCAGGTCAGAGACTGCTGCTGTGCTGTGAACCAGCTGGCAATTCAAGTGCCTGTGAAACCCTGCTCCAGGGCAGCACATGAATGTGAGAGTCCCTGCAGCAAAAACATTGCCCAGGCCTGCAAACACAGGCTGCTTTTGTTTACCTATAGCCAAGGCAAGTCCCCCCTCAGCTGGGAGGGGAGAGTGCCCATTTGTGGCAGCTCTGCCATGACTGAGCTAATGCCCCATGAGAACCTGCTTTCTTGCTGTGAAATGGGGATGGGTGATTTTGGACATGGTTTACTTTTTAAAGAAAAAACTGGCTACTGCAGTTTTGCTCTATCTTATCTACTCCCACAGAATATTTTCTAGCAGTTGGCCATGTGTAACAGCATGCTGACCAGAATCTGGTGACTTGCTGAGCTGATTTATGGAGCAGAAAGCAACAGCCTCCAGCCATGGCACCCCTCACCTCTGTCCTGCTCTCTAGCTCAGCTGATGCTGCTCAGGATCAAACCTCATGTATTTTAAGACTTTCTATAACTTGCAGACTTGCTGCCAAGAACATTGGACTGTACATCAAATATATGCAATTGATTTTTTTGATTGTGCTAGAGAATGCACTTTGACATAGTAATAATAATAATAGTTATTATTATTACTTTAGGCTGGGAAAGATGGGCAGTGACTTATATAACTGTGGAAAAACCCCGAACTGAGAGACCTCCTGGCACCTCATGTCACTAAATGGAATCAAATAGCTGTGCTACCTCTGAAAATTACATCTGACAGAATTATTTTCTGTGTATGTGTCCACCATGGAAGGGTTTTTACATAATATTCTTATCTAATGAATCACCATGCTTAACAGTTCAAGCCAGTTTGTTGCAAAAATTTAGAGGTTAGAGAGGAGAAGTCTATTAAGGCAATAACACTAATAAGGGTCTGCCAAGATCACGTTTGAGCGAATGTAAATACAGGGCACTTGGGACTAGCAACTCAGAGGACAGAGGACTGGCGCCGGCAGGCAGTGTCCTCCCGGGAGAAAGGCGGGCTGGGGCTGCAGCGTGCAGCGCTTCCCTGCGGCTCCCTGCAGCACCACCCACGCTCCCCGCAGCCGCTGCCCGGGCCGGAGCCTCCTCCCGGACACCTGCCCGGACTCCTTGGCAGGTGCTGTGCTGGCCGAGACACGGCACTGTGGCTTAGCGTACCTGGGGCTCAACCATACATTCCTTTCCCTGCCTTAGCCAGCAAGGTGAGGGCTCCCTGCAGCAAAGAGGGCATTTTCCTCATGCTGTGGAAAAAACCCAAGGGCTTGAAAACTTGAGATGTGCCCTGGGGACCTCTGGCAGGCACTAGCGAGCCCTGAGGGAAGCTTTCTACTTGTGCCCCTCACTTCCTCCCTCCTGAGAGAGCTGCCTGGGGAGAGAGATCCCTGGGGAGGAGGTTATGCCACCATCTCTCCTCTCACTCTCATCCTCTCCCAGGATCTTGCTGAAGGCTGGTGGAGGCAATGCGAATCAACACTTGCAAAAGGGCAGTGGCAAAGCTTATATAAAAGGGCAAAAACACAGACTACAGTAAGTATTTTGGTTAGTTCTTGATAGCCTTCTGTTTCCCACAGCTATACATTTGCAGAACATTTTGCAAGTGATTTCTTTATGATGTGACTAAATGTAATTTGTGTTTTCAAAGGGAAATAAAAATCAAAGCCCAACAATGAAAAGGCTTTTAAAAGTGGCTACTGTGTATCAAAACCAGCTACTTTCGATCAACATTTTGTGCTATGCATTTTGTGGCATGGCTACAAGGTAATCAAATGAGCATTGTAATTACACTCCCATAATGTACATCATAATGCTCTGGGCTCCAAATGATCTGCTATGACTTACATTCAGAATAACCATTAAGGTTTCTATCAGAAATGACCACATTTCATCCATTCCATTAGTGCACCGATGAATGTAGTGTCAACTGCACTTTTTCTGACACTGACTTATCCCTTTGGTTTTCCTTCTTTTATTCTTTCAGTTTTTGTGGTCTTGCCAGTTTATGTCAAAGAAACACGGTATCAGATAGGATTGGACATGCTCACCTTCAATTCAACATGCAGGATGCATTGGCACCCAGCCTTTACTAACAAGAAAATCACAGCAAAGCACAAGGAGATACAAACCTGTTAAATTAAAAGGAGAAAATCTATTTCTCCTTGGAGAAAGAAAAAAGGAAAAAGATACTAATTGCATTGTGGAGGTATTTTATGGAGCTGGTACAGTTGGTCTTACTAGAAACTGATTGTACATGTTAAATATTTAAACTTATATTTATTTTACAAAATCTGATTCTGCCTATCAGCATAGTGTTGAAGTATTTACATTAAAAAGGTATTCCATAAAAATTCATGTCCAGCAAACATGTAGAGATCTAGCTGTAATTAAATCTCCAAAAGTGGCTATCCTCCTGCTTCTGTGTAAGAACAAGTGTGTCCTTTCTGGATTGCAATCAATAGCAGGTTACCTGATTATACACCTTATTATGTCTTGTATAGTAGTGTGAGCCACTGGAGGGTGACATGAACAAATAGATATGCTTGATCAGATCTTTTCAAGAAACACACTTTACAGGAGAGAGAAAAACAATTAGTGTGTGTTATAGGTTACCGATTTACAATTTACATCATAAATCAATGTCTGATTATTTTAATGCAAAATGTTTTTTAGCTTCATTTTATTGCACTAATGGTTTCAATAACACACTATAATTTTCTCAGATAAAGAGGTGATTGGACAGCTCTTACAGAAATTTTTAATTACTGTCATTAGGTGGCTGCAATATTTTTTTTTCTATGGACTTAAGGTATGTGTTACTACATTGTACTACAGGTACTGTGTGGCCATGAGAATCCAAATTCTCCCTCTCCTCTTAAATGCTTGCATCTATAAACATGTATCACTCGTGCAAGACTCATCACAATAAATACTAGCATCACACAAACATTAACTAATGTATCCACATGCTATTTTAGGCAGGTGTGGTGGTGCATCCCCACCCTTGAGCCATATTGTGATTTCAGAAATACTCATTAAGCCTTGGCCTTGACAAACACCACCTGGGCTTAGCTCCTCTTGAGCTTATCAGAAACACTGCCTGCTCCCAGGAGCTTATGCTTTCTAGTGAGGCTGTAATAATAACAAGCCTTGAAAACTGATTATTCTTGCCTGAATAAAAACCCAAGTAGAACAAGATTTTTGTTACTACACTTTTAAAGAAAATTAGAGACCCAAATTGCAGCCAGGATGGAAAATTACTATGACTAAAGCCAACTCTTTTGTGACCCTATAAAGAGCAGTCCTAAGTGAGACCCTTTGAGCCCTCCTGGACCCTGCAGTAGGCTGTGACCAGCACCTCCCCCTGAGTGGGGCCTCTCAGAGCCAGCCAACTCTCATGTTTGCCATACTTGGGGGATCACCAGCCACCACCAACAATGGAGCCTGGGCTACCCCCATTCCTCAAGGCTCAACCCTTTGCCCATTGAGAAGATGCAGAGAGAAAGATGAGAAAGGCATCTGATGTGAGTACTTTGCTGAATTCAAAGGGAATTTTTCAAATGTATATACCTTGTATGTAGTCCTTTGGGTCTGTGTGTGAGTGTGAATATGCTATAGCAAATGTACTATGAATGTTGCTCTCCTAGATTCTTAAGCACTTTAGATTTGTAAGTAAGTTAGGCCTATTACTGAGGTACTGTTGTGCTACAGTAAATTCTCTAAGAATCTTTTGTTAAATTGTTTACATTAAGCTGTTGATTAAGTACTGTTAAGTGCCATTAAAACTTTTAGGCCTAAACCATTTTTCAAGTGTGGGGCTAAGTTTGGCAAGGAGTTGCATTCTGAACCTTGTGACTCAATGGAAGGGTCCCCTTATTCTTTTTTATCCTTACTCTTTCTCAACCTTACCCTTTTTCCATGTAGATAATTTTTGGTTGATTTTAGTTTTAGATTGATCTTAGACTTCAGTATAATTTTTCTCTGTGTGCTTTAACCACCTAGTAAGTAGTAGAGTAACTTTGCCAATGAACTTTGTCATGCTTTCACTTTAAACATACTTTTGCTGACACCTTTGCCAGGGATTCTTTGAGTGTCCTAAAACACTCATTCACTTCAGCAGGTAAAAATGTATTGCTTCAATGAAAAAAAAAAAGAGAAAAAGGGAAAGGAGCATAAAGAGTGTTGAGTGTAGTTAATATAGGAAGTGTGTAGGAGAACCAGGGACGGGTCAGCAGGAGTCCTGCCTCCAGAGAGAAAGCTGTGTTACAATGCCAACAGCCCAAATCCCTGCGGTGACACAGAGGACAGCACTTGTCCTTTGTCCCAGCAGACCAAAGGTCACATCTGTTGTTTCTGACAATGGAGCTATTGTTGGAGGTCCATGTTCTTGCTGCTGCTTGAAGCTCCTAACATGTAAACAACTTTGATTCCCCCAGATAAATGCAGAAAGTGTTGCACACTTAATCTACTACCTGTCCCTCCATAATTTCAGCCTACTCTCTCAGCAGGTCATCCAAGGGCTGCTACCCTGTAGTGACAGCTCATTTCAAAGACAGATGAGACCTTATCAGACTGTTTTCTTGAAAACACCTGGTAAAATACTCCAGATGATCTTTGCTGACATGTGAGCCCTGGGGGATGAGCTTGCTGGTAGCACTGGACTGGCTATGCAGGACCCTGACTGGGGGACTGAACGGGCAGGGATGTTTTCCTGCACTCACATTAGCCTAATTTAAGTGTGGCTGAAAATGCAGTGTTCACCTGAGATCAGCTTTCATGTCTTCAGCCACTGTTAATAGCTAGATGTAGGACAGTGGTGCTGCCTATGTCTTGACAAACCCAGAAAAACTTTTTCCATCGTGGTAAAGCCACTTGGTAAGTTTGTTCTGTCCTTCCACTGAGGGCACCTGGGCCCTGCAGGGCAGAGCAGGAGCATGCAGGCCATGAAGATGAAAACAAGGGAAATTAGGGTGTCACAGGTCACAACAACCATCTCCTGAGTTACAGACCTTCATTTTCTGGTACCCTTGCTGTGTGCTGTAGGAAGGGAAGCCTCTGCCCTTCACACGTATCCCATTTCTCTTTTCTCTTTCCTGCACTCTTCTCCCCAGTCATCTGTAAAATATGTGAGTTGATATACACAATTTTCAATAAAATAATTATTTTTCACATATTAAAAAAACCCTGACAATACAGTTAATGAAATGCCCTGTCTGGATTACCCACAAAGTCTCTGCTCTAGCCTATTAATTTGAAAGCCATTTGACTACATATGTAGTTTGAAGATTTGAAGAATGCTGTTTGCATTAAGCATTAAATGGACAAGTAACTGCAGTCTGAAGTTTTGATTTAGCTAGTGCCATTAGCACTCCACAGCATTTCATAGGATGCTCTTGAAAGCTGTGAAGGTTGGCTACTTCTCTAGTAAATTTCTGATCATTGTGATTCAAGATGTTAAGGGCTTTTACATAAACGAATCTCTTCTTCCATGTAAGTAAACTGGTATTTGTAGATTTTTTTTTTCCTGAAAGAAGTAAGAGTACATTGAAATTCAAAAAACATCCCCCCTCTTCCCAACTGAGCTGTCTTGTTTGGAAGGCACGTGGGTGGCAATCCTCCACTAATGTGGATTTAGAGGAATGGAGCGTGGTCCGGTCTCTGGAGAACTGGTTTAGTTCGTCTGCTTTTGTGTGTGCTGAGAAGCCAGCAGTGCAGGTAAGTGTGTAATTATAGGCTTATTTAAAATGGAGATTCTTTCACATGTCAGATTGCAGCATGTGCAGGAAGGATAATGCCCACAGGAAACAGAACACCTCCATGAGGGCTCTTGTGCCCTATTGTGCTGTGGGCTATTTACAGGCTTTGGCTCACAGATGATTCGTGGTTTGCCTTACACGGGCACAGGTTTGCACACACGCGACCTCCTCCCTCCAGCTGACTGCAGTGGGGACTCGCCTGCTGCCAGGGAGGCACCTGGAAATGCTGAGCAGCAAGAGTTGCACTGGTACCGAGCCCTGCTCAAACCACAGTATAAACAGAGGATTATAGCAAACACCAGGGCCACAAATCCCATACAGCTTCTTCAGGGCTTCTCCCGTTACGATTGCTGCCAAATGCCACGTAGCAGTTATTTTGCTGTGTTTAACGGCTGTACTTGATTTAATGTGTTATTATACACGTTACCAAAAATGGCTTAAAATGACTGATCTATTTTCTTCTGGCCTGTCTTCAAATAGTGTTGTGATTGCAAAGGGCAAGGCAGCCAACTTCTTTGTAAAATTCTGTTGAACTGCTGTTACCGGAGGAGCAGAGGCGTCACCCAGAGCCTCACTCCCAACGCTGATCTGTGGGGCCTGGTGGGTGACCCTCCATTCCCCGCGGGAGCCAGGGCAGCCTGTGCGCGCTGCGGGGCGGCTGTTCTGACACAGTGCACTTGTACTGCGCTGCTTGGCAGGCGGTGCTGGCTGCGGGCACTGCTGGGGGCAGCACACAGACCCCTGGCTTTATTTCGTGGAGAAGCCCCACTGCCCTTGAAAACTGGCAGGTTTAGGGAGTTTATTTCAGAGTGGAGCCAACCTAGGTTTAGTATATAAAATTATTTAAAGCAAAAAAAAGAGAGCTAGAAACCACGGAAGCTTCCCAGCTGACCCTGGCTAGGCATGAGTGGCGCAGCCCCCGCCCCCCTTCTGCACCCGAGTCCCGCCACGTTCCGCCCGGGAGCTTTTCGCGCCACAGGGCCAGGCCCTTGCAGCTCCACAAAGACTACACCGCGAATAGGAAAAAAAAAAAAAGGACCTCCGCACTGGCCTATTCGGGGACATCCCAGGAGACCTGCTGAGCTTCTCAGCAGAGACGGGCGGACGGACGCAGGGCGAGCACAACGGGTGCCTGACCCCGCGGGGCTGTGCGCTGCATCTGCCAGGACGCGGGCGGCAACGCGGGAAAGGCGCTGCCGGCCCCGCCCCCCGCGGTCCCGCCGCTTTGGCGCGAACCTTCAGTTCCCTGCGCTCGCCCGCCGCCGCCAGCATGGCCCCGCCGCGCCCGCAGGTGAGCGCTGCCCGCGGCCGCCGCTGCCCGCCGGGCTCGCCGTAAGGCTGAGAGTCGCTGCTGCTGCGGAGAGGGGGGAGGCTGTGGCGCTTTCCGCCGCTCCCGTGGCCTTCTGGGGTCTTGCGAACTTGGGCAAGCCGGACTAAGCCGCGCTGCGGAAGGCTGGTGGAGTCGGGTGGGGGGGGAGTCTTTAGTTTGGGTATCCCAGGGAGAGCGTCGTCGGGGCAGCCTCACCACTCGGACCGGCAGCCTCGGGTCTCCCCGTGCATGGCGGTGCCCTCGCCCGCCTAATTGGGGTAGGGAACTCGGCTTGAGAGCCGCGCTCGGCGGGGAGCTGGCGGCCCGGAGCCATGCGCCCATCGCCCCCGCCTCGCCGAGGGCGCGGGGTCGGTCGCGGGGCAGTGTTGTGGGGGGCGGCCCCGCGCGGCCGGGACCGGGCGGGAAGGAGCGCAGGGGTCGGCCTGGCCGCGTGTGTGCGGGGCGGCACCATTTTAGCGGGAGGCGGGGAGACGTGCTGGCCGGGTCGGGCGTGTAGGCGAGCCCCTGGCCAGCCCGGGTCACCTGGGCCGGGCTGCTCCGTGCCTGAGGGCCCCCCGGGCGGGCCGGCCCAGCGCGGTGCCCCCGGCTGCTCGCACCCTCAGCCGCGGCGGGCGGCAGCAGAAACCGCCCCTTTTGTGTCTGGGGCCGGCCCGAGCCGCTGTTCCCTGCTCGGCGGAGCTGTGAAGCCAAAAGCCGCAAGCAAAGCGGTGCTGGGGTGAGGACGGAGGAGTCTAGGTTGGCCCAGGCAGCTGCTGCTTAAGCCCGTCCGCCCAGCGTTTGGCCCGGACAGTGGGCCCGTGAAGCGCCAGCGCCCGTGAGCGGGGCAGCATCAAAAAGCTAGTGCTGCCCCCAGCCTCGATCCGCCCTCGGGGGATAAAATGGGTCACTGCCAGTAGAAACATTTCCTGCGCAAGGAAAACCTGAAGCCCATAAAAAAAGTCTTCAAAATTGGTGACAAAATGAACAGAACAGCAACCTGCTTTGTCTAGAACGGTTGTTTCAAATCTGTGGGTAGGACTCTTTGGCCCTTCCCTAAGAGCTGCAAAGTATTTTGTGTTTGCCTCAAACTGCGAGTAATAAATAAGTGAATCAGAGTAAATTTCTAGATACTTAACGTGTACTTGCACTTTTTTCCGTCACTAGCTACGACTGGGGAATGACATGATTTATGTGCTTATTTCCACTTGCCTGTTTGCATAAAAGTGATACTCTTAAATACTAAGTGAAGCTCGTATCTACAACAATGATCAGAACTATATCAGAGTAAAAACTGTTGTCATTCCCAGCTTTGAGATTTATTTCAAAGCTGATGTTTGTTTTCTGACTTGCCTTCAAGATTGCTAAACGTCCTAAAATGTTCAAACTTCCTAAGCTTCAGTAAAAAGATGTTCTTAAAAGCTACTATGCTGCAGTAGGTCTCTTCTTAATGGTGTTGCTGTTGTCCTTTTGTAGCGCCGAGGTTGTTCAGGAAGGAGAAACTTCACAGCCTTTCGAAATACGAAACTGATTCCCATGGAAACATCCTCATCCTCTGATGACAGTTGTGACAGTTTTGGTTCTGATAATTTTGCAAACACAGTAAGTACAGTACAAGAACAGTAATATCATATGTGCAGTACTAGTAAAGATTGCAAAAATGTAAAGCTAATAATGTAAAACTACTTGCTCTGCTTATGTTTTTGTATTGTAGTTATAAATCTGTGCTATATGCTGTAATTTCGTTTCACTCTTTACTTGTGCTTCTAGGTGGTAATTGTTGGAAACAGATTAGCAATCAATTCTAGCCTTTGATATGTCACCTAACCTAATGTGCCTGGTAATTTACAGCTGTAAATTCTGGAACCCCTTGTGAAATGCCTTAGCTTTTTTTTTTTTCTTCATTAAAAAGCTATTTGCTTGTACTGCACTTATAAAGGTTAATAATTTTCTGTACAACTTAAATAATATTTTATTTTTTGTAGAAATGCAAATTTAGGTCGGATATTAAAGAAGAATTGGCAAAAATTTTTCATGAAGCCTCTGATGATGAATCTTTCTGTGGCTTTTCAGAAAATGAGGTTCAAGATGCACTGGTAAGACAGTTGATTTTCGTTTGCTATTTTATATTTAAATTCTTACACATTCTTAACTGGAAAATAATGGCAGCTTGAAGTTCAATGTTTCAGAAGGAAACGTAATTTCATTGAGTAAACAGTCCAAGTAGCTGAAGTTTAGTTTTCTTTTTGTCTCCGTGAAAAGCGCGCAAGATATGGAGCTTTTAAAATCCACCATATGTATTTTGAAATATACCTCTTAAAACTGTCCTTGCTGGATGTTACTCTCTTGGAGCCTAACATTTCTGGTTTCCTCTGTATGAGATGTTAGACTAGCCCATGAACTCCAGCAAACCTCGGAAAAATTCCTGTGTGTCTTGACATGCAGTCAGACCTCCACTCTGGCAGTGTAACAGGGAATGCTGTGCGTCTCTCAACAGTAAGGAAATAGTGATAGGGGTGAAATCTGCCTTCCTGCGTTTCCTTGACATTACTGCAAGATCAGTTTCATTGCTTAAAAAGATCAATAGTTGATATTCAGAAGAGAAACTGGAGTAGTACCACATTTGGCAAAAACAGGTTTGTCATAACTTCAGCACATGCTGAGAAATTACTAGAAAAGAAAAGTGTCTAATTGGAAGAAATCACATCGGAGTTGAGACAAAATCATAGAGAATAAGTAGGAGACAAAGCTGGAATGGGTAAGTACAAAAAGAGGGTCAATAACTACACATAATGTGCAACCAGAATCACATACCTACTTAATAAAAAAACCCTGTTCTAAATAAAAATGGCTATTTGATGTCCATTGTTACTGCTGATCAAAATAAAACTGTCTCACTGTGTCAAAAAAAAAATCAAAGCCTATTGCATAATGAGCTTTTAACTAAATAATTTGTGTCCTCACTGAACCGTTGATTCTTGGGAAATTGGTAAGCAATACATCAGAATTCAAAGATCAGAAAATACTGGGATTTTGTTCATAATAATTTCATTGGTTGGCTCTAGAAGGAAGTTTCCATTTTTTATCATTGGTACTGTGAGATGAGTGTACTTGACAGCTTACAAAATTGGGTTTGACCTTGTGCAGAGAACTGCATAGCTTTTTTTACAGCCAAATGCTATATGTAGCAAAATTGAGCCCTTTAAAGGCAGTTCTCTTTCTAATACCATACACACAAACTATTTTTGCTATTAGACCTACAAGTGACAGCTAAGACTACTGCAACTGGACCTACACTCCCTTTTCTAGCGTGTTTGGCACAACTATGTGGGTCTCCCTAAGAGGTTTTTATCGCAGTGTCCCCTCTCCTTCCCTCCCGCTCCAAAATGCACTAGAACACTAGGTCTGGATGTCTGGATTTCAGCAAGGTAGCCTCTTAAACTACTCCTAGACAAAATGTTGTCGGCTGTATTTAACTACAGAGCAACTGTCCTGGATTTACATGCTTCCATTTTGGTTTGTTAACAGAAATTGGAATCAGATTCAGATGAGAATGATGCAAGTGCTGAAAGTGAGATAGATCGGAGAGGGAAGAAATGTCCTGTTCCTCTGAAAGTAGCCATGAAATTTCCACCTCGAAGATCAGAGAGGAGGAAGGGTGGCATGGAACCTGTTCCTGAAACACCAATGCCTGCTCTAGATTCAGACTCTGACACTGAAGAAAATGGTGCTATGTTTTTAGAAAAAAGAGCTTTAAACATAAAGGAAAACAAAGCAATGGCAAGTACTCTATGTCTTCCTGTGGACTGGCCCTTTTCCCCCCCTCCCTTTCAACTCTTGGGGGACCTCTGTTTAAATTCACTGTAATGGGAATTATATGAATGCATTAAGACAAATTCACATTCTTAAAATATAAATCTCATACTTTATATTTACTGGCATATGAAAATCCATAGGCTGCAGGCCTAACGACATAATAAGTTTTGAGCATTTCCAAATTACTTGCAGTCACTGAAACATAAATAAGACATAAATGTAAAGAGTTGAAGAATGACTGCATTTCCTATAAGTAATTGTACTTTTAGCCAATTGCCCTAGTAGTCTGTAATAGCACATAAATACCCTTTTAAAGCTCTGCTTCATTTTTCTCTCTCTTGTTAGCTTGCAAAACTAATGGCTGAGTTGCAAAATGTTTCTGGTATCTTTGGTGGGAGAAAATCGTTGCCAGCTGTCAGTCATGTGAGTATAAACTTACTGTATTTGCATTCAGATTTCTAAGAGTCAGCTTCTGACATTGCAAAGCACGATTCTCAGTGTAAAAACTTAATAAACCGTGCAAATCAAAGTCCAGTTAGAATTTTATTGCTTCCTAAAATGGGTATCCTCATTGTGTAATTCTCTTTTGATTTGCCACGGTATAAAGCAGAACAGATTAATTTATAAAGGTTAAGTGTCTCTGCAGGCCAATAAAACCAAACAAGGTGCTGTGTAAATACGTGTTTGTACAAAGGCTGGAGATAAGGGAGGGCAGCTCAGACCTGAGTATTCTGTGAGTTTGGAGCCTTGGAAAACACCTGACGTTTAGCCTAACTTTTAAGAAGGTTGGGTTGTGAATCAGCAGTGTAATGAATTTCAGTACTGATGTATTTGTAATTTGTGTGAAGATTAGAACAATGCTGAAAATCACACCTCCTCATAGACAGGGGTTCTGCTGCTTTTGAGTATTTCTCTGTGACTAATGCCTAAGATGAACTTGCTTAGGATCTTCGTACCTTTGGTTTTCTGACTGGGACAGAGATAGACATGTCTTTGGAAAAGATGAGAGGAAGGCATCTTTAGAGGAGGAATTCAGTAGGGTCAGGAGCTATCTGTGCTTTCACCTGTTTCATTAGGAACTTTTAAACATTAGCAGGGACCAAAGCGACTTCCAAGGCGTTCATTGCCCAAATGTGCCTTGAGGAGGAACCCAGACCGGAGTTCTCGGCCTCACACAAGGTCCAGGTCTTTGATTGAAGGTCCTCCTACTCTTGTACCAGAAGAGGAAGAAGATGACCGGTACATCTTGGTGAGAAGAAGAAAGATGTCTGATGAATACCTGGAGGTATGATGAAGATCTAGTTCTCCTTTTGTGGGTTGTGTGGGTGGTAAGGTTTCCCTTCAAGAAAATAGCGATTCATAGAGAGTTGATGAGGTTTATCAGTATGCCATGGCCTTGGAAGAATTAAAAAAAAAAAGGGCATTTTGTATGTGCTCTCCATTTCCCCTTCCTTGTCCTTGAAAAACCACTTCCTCTTGCACTCCAGCAGGAGTGAGGCAAGATCAGTACCATCACTGCACCCTGAAGGGGACAGATCAAGTAAAGGTGCTAAAGGTGCATCCATATCATATGGATGTACAAAGTCCTGTTATATCTTGCTTAAGTACATGATGAGTGTTTGAGACTTCAGCATTGCTGGAAAGATCCTTGCCTTTGTAGAGTTTTTGCTTAAACTAATACTAAAAGTATTGTGTTTTTGCTACTCAGCATGAAGCCCGTACTCCCAGGAGGGGTCACCGTGGTGCCATGGCTTTTCCACATGTTGTGCGCCCAGTTGAGGACATAACAGCAGAAGAGCTGGATAATATTTGTGGATCTGCAAGAGAAAAAGTATATAACAGGGCCATGGTAAGTATATTCCAGCTTTGTGAAATGTGTACTTCGTGAAGTCATTTTTTGTTATTCCGTGTTTGTGTTTTAGCATCAAATAGGGTACATGCCCTCTCACTGAGAAAGAGGATGTGATTTTTGGGGAGAAATATGTCTGAGATCTTGAAGTGTCCCTTCTTATTTTTGTGTGAATTTGTAGAATGGTGTTTACCAAGCCAGTTAGCTTGCTTTCACTGTGGAACAACTGTAATACCTAAGTGATACCAGCCAGGGGACGTGATTACCAGACACTGAAGATGCAGTGTTAAAACAGTCTTGGTTCAAACTTGAAAGGTGGCTTTCTGTTTCAAGATAAGCCCTGCTAGCTGCCAAAGAGATTTTGTTAAATGCTTTTTTCCCCCTATCTAAAATGCCATCTTTAGTGTCTCGTTTTGTTTTTCCTGTGTTCTAGGGATCCACCTGTCATCAGTGTCGCCAAAAAACCTTAGACACCAAGACAAATTGTCGTAACCCGGACTGCGTAGGAGTGCGGGGCCAGTTCTGTGGGCCGTGCCTCCGCAACAGATACGGGGAGGATGTCAGAGCAGCACTGCTGGACCCGGTAGGACAGTGCTCAGTGGGGCTTTTTTGTGCTTGACTTGCACAGCCAGGGATATTGGTCGCTGGCAGCAATGGTTTTAACAGAACTGCTTACAGTGCTGTAGTAAATCATGCACTCCTGGCTTGATTCACTCTGAATCACAGAACTGTGTTGTGTAGAACTTGTTGTATTTACTACTTCTGTAGCTTTATTTGCAGGAGTAAAGTGTGAGAACAGAACAGCTGCCAAAATATTCTTGTGTTTGAGCATCAGAATAGTGTTCTCTTCATTATTACCTCTGCATTAGTGCTTAATGCCTCAGGGAAAGGAACTGTGTTGTGGACAAAGTGCCGCTGCTGTGGGCTGTGGTGTAGGAGTTAAAATGGAGTGGTTATGTGTAAGGCAGGTAATGGAGAGCTTAGTCCTCTACAGACCGAGAAATTTGTACTGTTGTACTGGTTTAGACAACTTTATGCAGTGCTGATGTTCACTGCAGAACTCAGTGTGTAGCAGGGCACTCTCCTAAGTTGTGAGTGTGAGTTACATCTGGTACAGCATCTCACCTAAAAGGGCTTCTTGTCTCTCTTCTGTGTAGACATGGAGGTGCCCCCCATGTCGTGGAATCTGCAACTGTAGCTTCTGCAGACAGCGAGATGGCCGATGTGCCACAGGTGTCCTGGTCTACCTGGCCAAGTACCATGGCTTTGACAATGTCCATGCCTACTTAAAAAGGTGAGTGTGCCACTGTGTCAGTGATGTGGTTGCATTAAGTGGGATAAGCATCTCAGAAGTGGGAGGGCAAAGAACATCCTAGTTCATCAGGTAAATCTCAAGATGACTCTGTGTTGCCTCCAGAATCTGAGATTTTGCCCTATGATTTTTCTGATACACTGGTTCTTACCTGAAACAAGTGATATATCCACTCTGCCTTTTAGCTCTCAACCTCAATGTGTATTGTCAGGGCTTCACTAGTTGATCCAAAGAGTTTATAGCATTTTCAGTGTTTTGCTACAAGCTGACTCATGTTTTTACTTGCCTTTCAGTCTGAAACAAGAACTTGGAATGGAAGACTGAAGCTGTGACTGCCTTTAAATTACATACTCTTTCACCAATGTAATATTATTGCCTGCAATGAATTGTTTAATCAAATGAGATTACGAAGTGCCTTCTCTGTTTCCCTTTCCTTTTGGGTGAAAAAGGATAAAAACCTTTCATTTATTTCAGTACACATCATACTTGGGAAAGCTGTTTAATGCAGGTCTTCACCCATAGGCCATTGTTTTCTCTGTAGACAACTTTGCAAATCAGATAGCATCAGTCCTTGTTTTCATGATAGTAACTTCTTTTTTCTTCCTGAAAGGAGATGAGGCTTTAAGCCATTAGTTTCACTCATGCAGCAATCTATGCTGCAGGTTTACTTATGCTCCAAAATTGGTTACAAAAAGATAGCAATGTTCCAAAAACTTGGGGTGGTTTTCCCCACAGAACAAAGCAGCCAGCTTCTGCAATACAGGCACTTCATGGAATCATAGAATTCTCTGAAACAACAGCATGCTCTTAAGTTCAAAAAGGAAGCCCTATAAGTTGCAGCTGAGCAGTCTCCAAGCACTAATATTTGGTTTTATATAGTACTAAAGTTCACACTAGCCGTTTCAAGGGAGATTCTCTGAATTAAAAAATGCAGTAGATGCTGTTTGATGGGGCACTTTGTGGTTTTGTGCAGATGAGAGAAGGCCACTGCTGAAAGCTTCCACAGCACTAGCATTGCCTACTGGTGACAGGGATATGAACATACTGGTATACGTTGCATAGTGACCACTGTCTAAAACAGAATGTTCCATGTGTTAAATTACTGTTTTGGTGGATTCTCTTTTCCCTGTTCCTGCTGCAGCTGCAGAACTGCTTTGCAGAGTCAGCAGAGGTCCTGGGGAAGAGGGATACCTCCAGACCAGGGCTTGGTCAAGTAGAGGGGTGGCAGTTCATGTAGCTGTTGGCCATCTTTGCGTGATTGAGAGGTGGTAACTTGTTTCATTTGGTTATCAGGAAAACAGGCAATGAATGTTTCTGTATCTGGAACTTTGTGAACTGTGGAAGGTTCTTTCACATGACATTTGTGAAATGCAAGTACAGCAGAAACAGAGCTGAAGAATTCTGATATGCTGGGCGCCTAGGGGTCTCTTGTACTCTGTTGTAGAAAAGAAGGTGCCATGAAAGTTGCATCCGGAGAACCATACAGCGTGTAAATAGGCTTAGTTTTGTTATGGAAACTACTGTGTAAGCTTTGTATAAGGTTTAGAATGTAATGCTATAAATAATGTACAGTGAGCAGTAGAGGAATCACCACGGGTTTACACTCCTGTGCTTGCGCAGTATTTGCACTGTGTGTATACAAAATGATCCACAGTTCATACCTTCCTGGGAATTGCATCAGTGTGTGTGGGAGGGGAGGAGAGAGGAATTTAGAAACAACAGATATTTATGTCTCAGACTTGCAGTTCTGTTTCGTAAATCATCTTTCCTATTGAAAATCTCCTGTCCTCTCTTCATCTGTTTTTATAGTGTGAATAGCTGTGCAATCTGAGGTGTGGAGAGTGCTCTTCCCTCTAGGTACATTTTGTGAAGAAGGAACTCATTTTAGAAATACACGTTCTGACAGATAAAAGTGGTTGGGTTTTTTTTTTCCTCCTAATTGCTTGGCTTGCCTTCTGATTGCTAGAGTGTGAAAGTACTGTGCTAAAAGTAGACCCTTGTGTTATATTACAGAGACTGCTGTATTTAGATTTAATCAGATCTACACTGTTCTGTACAAAATTTTTTATTTTGAAAATAAAAATCTTCAGTTTTAGAATATTTTTGTCTCTGAACTGTTTTGAAAAGCCTGTTAGAGCTGTACTTCTATTTTACCACTTACAGGTGAATGTAGCTGCAAGTAAAGGACTTGGTTGTTCCCATCATACCTGGGGGAGCAGTGGGACTTGGACATCTTGTTATCTCTAGCCCCATGTTCCTGAATGACCTGTACGTGTTTCTTCTGATATTCATGATGCTTGGATTGAGTTGTTCAGTACCTGGTGACTAAGTGGTGATGGTCAAAATACAGAGTGCTTGGTACAGGCTCTATTCAGGTGTGCTGTGTGCTTTACCCTTCTGCTTTTTCTTTACTTTTTTTTAAAACCAGATGCCTACATCCTGAGTTGACAAGGATGAAGATAAAATTTTGGACATGAGTTGGAGTAATGCGTCTGCCATTTAAATGTATTTATTTATTTATTATTTTACAAACAAGCTCTTAAATAGCCTCTCAGGAGCTCTTTCCTGGAGAAGAGAATTACCTGAGGGGCCTTGATTGCATGCTGATAGCGAAGACACTTGTGCTGCTTTTGTGCCCTGGGTCTAGAGACAGGAGTTGTGTGAGGCTGTGGCAGAAGGTTACACAAAAAGCTGTTACCTGTGGTGAGAGGAAATGGGGAAGAAGTGATCCAGCAGAGTGACTGAGCTGTCCCACATACTCTGTACTGGTAAAATCCTCACCTTGTTACTCTTACCTAAAAGCTGTATTCAGATGTGTTTCATCACTCTGCTGGTGACATGAGAATAAATTAATATTTATGAATTGTGTAGGATGTTAGTTTGTTTTATGTGATAATTTTGAGGTGTCTCAATATACCACTTTCCCCAAGTCCCTCTACCACAGTTACTGAAGTGCTGTTGATGTGGACTCGAGAAATAGTTAATGAGCTCATGATTTATAAGTGCAGTGAATGAGCAGCAATTAAGGAGACTTGAGAGGAAAAGGTCCTGTCAGCTTTAAAAACCAAAGATGCATGGAAATAGAGTGTCACTATGTAAGGAAGAACAAAAGAATGAAGCTCGTGTGAGGTAGAATGACTACTGATTTATAATTGAGAAAGGCTGCATGAGTTGACATTTCCTCACTAATCAGCTTTAGAGCCAGGTGATCTTGTGCACAGGTCTGAAAAAACTTTTTAAACCTGATATAATTTATAATGAATATATATTATATACTGATTAAATTTGCCATAACTTCCTTATTATCAGAAGATTTTCTCAGGCTGGTATATACAAATATATATGTTGTTTGTTTCTTCCAATTGCTTTTTAATAAAGCTAAACATTGAAGCACTAAGTCTTCAAATCTTGCGAAAAACATTTTTGTCTTCATTAACAATTAAACTTTTTTTCATTATATGTAAGTTAGAAAACCAGCATGGCAGTGTTACTTCACAGGTATAGAGTAAACGTTGCAGAGCAGCACACTTGGCTGCTAAACCAGTTATATTAGTGTGGGGAACTGCAATGGAATTCTAACTTTGGAAACCACCTCTCTTCCTTCCTAGCCTCATGTGCTGATATACCTTTATTTTCTCTGCTAGCAACCTAAGAATGGTACGTTGCCATCTCTGTGCTTTTCTCTTCAAAATACAAAGTATCATCATCGTTTGCTTAGGTAGGCAAATGAAATGAAAAAGGGCAAAATGGTGGTGTCTAGTTAAGGAATGCCTAGAAGTGTTTCAGGGTGAGGGAACTCGGCTGACTTTGAAACCATTGGTAATACACTGTGCATCTGAAACTTTTGGCAAGGGTCACCCACTGACCTCTGCTGATATAATCCAGTTTGTTCTCTTCGGCCTTTTTGTGAGTGCAGCTTTTGCATGGCTAATGGCGTGAGCTAGTGGGGAGGTTTTGGAAACACTGCCTACTGTTCTTCCATGTTCTTTGCCTCTAAAGCAAGTGAGTTAAAAAAGATAAAACTGTCAAATAGAGGCTGGCCAGTCTGTGGGGTCCTAAACACCAGCACCCAGATAATGCTGGGCTTCGTTGTAGAGACAGTGTGTGTGTGGGCTCCAAATGCCAAAGAGAGAGGACAGCAGCACACTTGCATGACTGGGTCTCACTATTCTTCCAGATAAGCCTGGGTCTCCTAAAAGGGTGTCAAAAACCCCACAAGTCCTTTGGACCTGGGAAACGGTAGGGGAATTGTATGTTTGAACTCAAATGTAATGATCAGTGCTAGAGGTAGGAGTCCTGAAAATGGAAGGTGAGATAATCCCATTGTGACTGATATTTACAAGAGGTGGCTATTGAATCTGTGTGAAAATATGTCTAGAGCATAGACATGCACTCATATTAAAACAGCTTTTGTTGCTGTTTGGTACAAACTTTCTTCTGCTAGAATTGATCATGCTCTTGTTGTAAGGATGGCAGAAAATTCTGTTGGGTGAAAAAAATAAACCAGAAGTCATAGTATGGTCAGGATGGGTTAAGAAGGCATTACATCTGTCTCTGTTAGTGGTACTTTGTAGTATTACTCTGTTAGTAGTTTTTGTACTGATCACTTGGACTAGAAAAAACATCAGTTGAAGTGTAGCTCCAGCTGTGCTGAAACCTACTGATACAGTCTTTCCCTTAGAATGTGTCTACAGGCAAAACTTCCACCTACTCCTGAAAGCAGATATAAAATGTTACTGAAAGTATAGATTTGTGTTTGGACTCAAGGTAGCTTTATATCCTTTCCTGTCTCTTAATGTAACTGCAGGCACAGAGAATGGAATTATGTGCTAGGTTGTGTCAAGAGGTGTAAATAACAGAAGCCTATGGCAACCATCATAATTTTCTTTTAATCACATACACAGTAACAAAGCAACCCTACCAGCACTCCTTTTGGCCTTCCCTTACCTCTTTTTATCTTGAATATCCATGTAAAAATGGTATGCTTGTGAATTGCTATATAAGCTTCACAACTGACTGACACTAGGACTGAGGGTGAGAGCTCTCCCACAGAAATTGTTATTGTTCATGTTTTCAGAGAATTAGCAGTTATGTCTCCTCTCTGGATATCCAAACAAACTTCTGTTTGAAAGTAAAACTACTGGAAAGACTACACGGAATATTTAAACATTTTAGACTTGAGAGAAATTTTGATAGTTTCTACTTTGTTATATAGCTGAAGTAAAATAAGTCCAGTGTCCACCATTTTGTTTAACACCTTGAAAGTTCACCATTTTTAGATGTGCCCTAAAGTTCCAGATATAGAGGCTTAGCAATGTTCCTACTCAAATGTGAATGAACACAGGCACTCTTATCTTACATTATCCTCTTCTTATATAGCTTATAAGCAGAATTTAGCAGTAGGAAATACTCTATTTCTTAGTGCTTTTGTGCTGTGTATTTTTTTTTTGTTGTTGTTGGGGGGGTTGGTTTCGGTTTTGGGTATTTCTTTTTGAGGCTAGTTGTAATGTGAATACAAGTGATAACAGTGAATCATCAGGAAAAAAAAAACCCTTTGGAAATAAGCCAGAGTCAAATTCTTTTCTCATGCTCTGTTCAATCTGCTTCCTCTTTAAAAGAAAACTTTCACATTAGCAGAAAAATAAATGCTTAGCCAGAGTTCTTTTTGTGTCCCTTTCAGCAGGGAGAAGGGAATGAGTGTGCTGAGCTCAATGCCCATGCTGGCTTCCTCCTGCCGTGGAGAGTTAACACTCTAAAGCTTTTTCTTCCCCCTTTATTTCTCTTTCCATTTAATTCTTATGGAAAAGTTGTGATGTTACAATTTTAGTATTGGAAACCAAGCACAGAGTTTTGTTGTGTGGAACTGAAATGCTTTGATGTAATCCTAGTTTTTCTCTGGGTGAAGTAACTTCTAGTTTTTAAATGGTTGGTGTGGCTAGAAAACAGCATTGGTATTACAAAGCTCTGAAAAGCACCTCCAGTAAATAAAAATATACCTGTGTATATGATATCTCTGTGCCCATTACAGAATATAGATACAGTGCTCTGTCAAAACCTGCTGGTATAATCTCAAACAAGTCACTTTTCCTGTACTTGCAAGACCAAAACCCCATTCACTAACATAGCTAAAGCCTGCTTTGGAAAAAAAAATTTACCACTTGAATGTTCTTAATGTGAGTACAATTCATTTTCATCAAGACATGCAGACTTACCCACAGCAAGGAATAATGCTTTTTTTTTTTTCTGTGTACTTAGTAAGCACAGGCTGGAGACACACACCCTTTCTCCTTGCAGACAGAGTTAGTTTATTTCTTTGACATACTCACTAGTAAGTGTATTTTACATTATTGCTGATGCACAGGAGTTGAGGATATTGTAGTCTCTTAGGTACCATTGGTTTTATTCCCATCTGTTTTTCTAGTTTCTAAAATTTCATGTCTAGATTTTGATTTCTATTTTACTTTCCAGTTCTGAAGAAAAGTTATGAATGAGATGAGTAATTTGGCTGATGTCAGGCTTAACTAACTTGCTGATTAAGCCTGGCAGCTGAAATGTAGCTTCTGTTTTCCCTTTTCCCTCAGAAAACAGTTGCTGCAGCCAAAAGGGGTACTAGAGGTGTCAGACCAGGGTACTGTGCTTTTACTTGGAGTTGTACTGAGCTCTGCAATGCTGTAATTAGTGTGGGTTTGGGACACGGAGCACCAAAAATAAAAAAGGGGAGAGAATCTGTCTTGTAGTTGCTCTTGGTTGCAAAGATCATTCAGCAGCTGCTGCCAACTCCCACCACTGGTGAGATGAGGGAGGTTTTGCTTTGTTTGACAGCCCATGTGAAAGCACAGGTATTTTTCAACCATTGTTGGTGAGAATGAGGTTCCTTCGCATCTGTCACAAGAGAAACCGGGATATAAAGGAACCTTGTGAGAGCAAATGCTAAGTGTCCTGAAGTAGAAATGTAATGAAGTGGTGCAGCAGCAGCTGAGGTGGATCTAGGTCCTGAGGCCCTGTGTAGAGTTAATTGCCTGTGGTTGATGTGGAGGAAGTGTCTGTGTGTGGGTGGGAGCCAGAGAGGCTGTTCTGGTGGCACAGCTGCGGCTTGGTGACTGCACTGTACCCAGCCTGGGAAATCCAGTGCAGACCCTGTCCCAGTGTGGAGACAGAGTGTGGGAGACTGAGCTAACAATCTCAAGACTTGCCAGGTTTCCTTAAACTAAACAATCAAAGGACAAAATGCGATTCAAAAATGTCCATTAAATAGGAAAAAATCCTTTCAGGTACATGAATTGCCCCTATTGACCCTAGGTTTGCCCACACCCCTTTTACTTTTGCCCTAAATGAAAGTCTTTTTTAAACAGAAGATCTGATAGCACAGACCAGCAGTGCTATTTATTGATGTAGATAAATTTACTTTAAAATAATTTAAGTAGTGCTTTAGCTAGGGAATTAGATCTCTCTAATGTGGTACAGTATAGCTGGAGGTGCAGAAAACATTCTTACATGACAAAAATGCAGAGGGTTTCCTCCTGGTCCTGGGCTCCTCTGATGCATGCCTTTTGTTACAGTTCAGTGCTTTGTTACAGTTTCGTGTGCTAAAGTCTGCAACTGCTGAAAAAAAGGAGTAAGTGATGCTGGAAAATAAATGTAATTTGCAGCCTCGGTTTGAACTATATGTTCATTTTCAGCATATTGTATATTTCTTTGTTTTTCTTGAACCTGTTAGAAGAATGTTCTATCTGAGCAGTTGCTCTAAAAGCAAATGAAACATAAGGCATCAATTTTTGTTCATGTGTTAGTTCTCTGAGATAAAATGCTTTGTTGTATCCTGCTAATAAATCCTAATTTTTTTTTTTGATATCACAGACTTACACATCAGAGACTCCAGACTACAGCAGGCTGCTTTCTTAAGGGCTAGGAGAGACATTCACATTGGAGCACTCCTTCTTAACCTCCAGACAAACCCTTTATCTTCACTAATGTGCATTCTTTTACTTTTTCCAACAGATACCCCAAATTCTGTTTTGCCATCCGCTCTACAGCAACTGAGGCCTCAGAGGATTGGCTATTTATTATTTAATAGCCATTGATAGAAATACAGTAAATTCTTTACAAAATAAAAATCAATACTCACTGACATACTGCATATTGAGGAAAATAATTGTTTATGGCACACAGCTTAAGCTATTCTGGTAATCACGTTGAAAAATACAATATTTATTCATTAGATCAAATTTAATGAGGCCTCCTGGCAGTAATTATAAAAATTACTGTAGCAGTAAATTACTAATGAGTTGTGATGTGCTTCCTACCTGTGAGGAAGGACTGGGGGTTGAAAGAATTGATATCCAGACAACACTAGGGAGGGTGAGATCTTGAGGCTAGGAGTCAAGCTCACAGCAGCGCAGAAGTTGTTCACTGCACCGGAATGGTTAAACTAAAAAAAAAAAAAAGGGAAAAAAAAGCTGAGAGACTAATAATTATGAGTTTCACTTTAAATTGTAGCTCTACGTTTGTTTCCAAACTGACACCTATAGGCAAAGGAACAATGTTATCAATGGGAGGAACAGACTTCTGTACATTGTCTTGCTACAAACGCAGCTGAAGTGACCTAATTTACTGTGGTAGATCTTAGCTGGGAACAGCTTCTTGATTTCCAGTTGTAGTAAAGTTCCATGCAAAACACAGCAAAGAGGACAATGTTTTCTTAGTGCCCTTAAATCTTCAGAAGAGTCACCTAAGATGTGGAGCTAAGACAAAGGTTTAAATCCCCCACCAGCTTGCTTTCAGGCAGGAGAGTCTGATCCGGATTTCTTTCTTTTGAGACAAAGCCTTAAGGAATGCAGAGGCTTTTGGTAGCAAATGGTGCACAGTATGAATAACACCAGGGCATAAAGGTGTAAAAATGGTGCCACTTCTATCAAAGTCCAGGTTGCTGCTGAGTACAGGGTGTTGCTGCAGTAGCAGAGACTGGCTAGAGAAAGGGGTTCTGCTGCATGCCAAAATTAATGCAAAAATGAATTGGCATGTAATTATGTTTCTATCTGTAGCTTTTAAAGGTACTGTAGATGTGACAGGTGGTCTTTGGTATTGTAAACCCCAATTGAATTGGCTAGCTTTTGGCAAATTTTTTAGCAAAAATATTTTTTTAAATATTTTAAAAAATCTTTTGCTGCAAAAGATTAATTCTGGATTGAAACATCTACCCAAAATCAAATGGGAAAAGGCTGTGCGTTTTTCTCTCTCATGGCACAGAACTGCTCTTAAATACACTGTTGAGGCTTTAAAAGGAGTGGGGAAATCTAGCATGACTTATTTACTCCTTATGTTGGTGTATTGTACTAAAAGGAGCCACTAGGCATGGATACTTCCACACACTCTTGCACATTGTGAAGCCAAAAGGGGAGAGAAGTGTGTCCACTCACCCTGTGGTCATCTTCCAAAACCCCTGAAAGAAGCAGAAATGCAGGTCCCTTGGACACAGAGATGCAGAGATGCTGGCTTCTGTGGAGCTAGGGGTTTCTTAAGCTGAAAGAGCCCCTAAGAGTCCAGCATTACAGTACGAGCCCAAGACCATTTGTGGCTTTAGCCTCACAGCTAAAAGATTGTATATACTGAAAATACATACAAAGCCTTGAGCAAGCTAGGAAATGAACCTGTCAGCATACAGCAGGATTATTTTTGCAGTTTCCATACTTTCAAGACAAGAGTACATCTTTTTCCCCCCTCTAAAAAGAGTGATTTGCAGTGGTTTGGCTAATTCACATTACCTGGCTTCTTGTTATTGAAATAAGACAAGAAGAGCTTTTGCCATGGTGCAATTACAAAAAGAAAACATCTCTCAGCCACCCAGAAATTAACCTCATTGCCACTAAATCCACAGACCTACTCTGTCTGTGCTGTTATGTCACACTGCAGAGAAAAACCATCTGGTTTTGGCTGTGAAGATGGTATCTCTGCTGCTCGAGTGCTGAGTTCTTTTCCTAGCGTTGCCACGCGTTTCCTCAGTGACCTTAGGAAATTCAGTCTTCCCCTGTTTCTCTTTTTAAAGCACAGAAATCCTCTCCAGGCTTTCCCTCGCAGTCTGATCCTGTCTGGAAAAGAAAATAAAATGTGCTTTTTTATTATTAGCTAAACTGAATTTGGCAATGGACAGATGTTCACTTTGCATACAGCTGTGCTGGCTGAAGATATATTTTTCTGTCTTTCTGGAGGCTAAATTAACACTGATAGAAAATTCTGTGGTCTTCAGATAGAAAACACTTTAGAAATAGGAATTATTGTGGGTTGGATTTTCAGAACTGCTGTCAGCCACAGCTGAAATCAGTGGAAGCTGTGGGCTGAAAAAATCTGAAGCCCTGAACTACAATAGTTTATGTGAATGTACAAATAGTTAATGGTTGGCACAGGATTTTGGATCAATCTCCAGTAATAGCTCTAAGGTAAATACAAAAGGTAGATGTGGTGGAATGCTCCTATTTGGTTTTTTTTGCCTGTGCTGTTTTTTGATGTTTGTTTCCTTTTTTTTAACTGCAGAATGCAGGTCTGAGGACTTACTGCTCAGAAGGCTACGAGCTTTTATCGTAGGCTATCTGACTATTGTCTAATGATGCAAAATAGGTTTTCAGTTAGTATTGTGAATTCTTAGAGCAAAATGAGAGCAATTTACCTAATGTTTCTTCTACACCTATGAAATTAATTTACTGTATGTGGAGGAAGAGGGGGACACTGTGGAACTAAATAGAAAAACTAAATAATAATGATGAAGCTTTTAAGAGAGAATGTCTCACAATCTGACATAAGTAGTAAGATTGTTGCTGTGCACTATTACTATAATTAAATTACATTATGCTATTGCACTAAACTAATCTGTCAGCAATACTGTACTTAACAGCAAGATTTTGTCACATAAACATTATGTCCCTTTAAACTTCTGCATTTTATCTTGCAAAATCCAGGGAAAATAGAGAAATTGGAGGCGCAGAATATAACATGAAAAGCTATAGAGCTGGAAAAAGGCCAGCTGGTTCAACATGCCAGTCCTTTTAAAGCAGGTAAGTAGAGTGTTAGAATACATTTAGCAAAAGGGTGGAACATGTGATGCATGTGTGAGGTGCCTGCTATTACTTTGAAAATGTTAGGTACCGATCTATAAATTATCTTTCTAGCCTTTTCCCAAACAACAGAACACGTAAGGTTAAATCAGAAGCAGCTGAGAGTAAACTGTTAAGAAAAACATGCAAATAATAGCTGAAATGAAGCTGTAATCTTTTACCTGAACAGAGGCAGAAAAAGAAGGGGGCTACAGATCACTTAGACTATGATCAGTGAAACAGTAGCTGATCAGAGAGGTGCAGTGTTTAGAACAATGTTAGCTTCTGCAGACCTGGGAAGCAGAATAATGTTTTTCAAACTGAAGACTTCATTCCCATCGTAACAGATCAAACCATCTTTCAGAGCAGCAGATCCTGTCCTCTCTCTGCCTGGTAAGCTGTTGTACATTTGTTCTGGTGCTAGTTCTTTTCCAAATGAGTTACTGGTGCTTTCATCCACATCCTGTTGGCAGCTATCACTTTCTCACCTTCGCAAAATACAGACTGTGTTAATTGTTCCTTTTTGTTATCATGCACAATTACTTGGATTTTAGCAAAAATTATCGAGGAAAATGGCAAGCAGATTTCTGTCCCTTTGCTTACCTCTGCCATAGACAGCATACAGATACACGCTATAAACTTACTGGATGCCAAACTGCTGTAACTGGGACTACAGCATTTACTGTCCTTCCTGTATATGCCTGCCTTCAAGTGTTCTCTGATCCTAGTCTGCACTCCCTGTGATCTAATTGTGCCGGCAATATGCCGGGATGGACATGCTGTTCATTAAGGATTCAGATGAATACAGGGGTTCTCTTCCAGCTCCTGCGGGTAGGAACAGGATGAAAACATTGTGAGACTTTATTAAGTCTTATAAGACTGCCACCCCTTGCCTCTGGCAGCTTCAGGGGTGGGAATTAGCTTTTACAGGGAGGTTATCATCTGTAACACATATTTATGCTGTGTCCATCCTGTATAAGAATGCTCTCAGTAAAACTTAGGCTGGGCTGTAGTAATACTTTGCACTTCTTTGTTGCCTTTCATCTGAGCATTTCATTGTGCCTTTAAAAGCTTTCATTAGCTAAAATTCACAATCCTGTTGTGCAGTAACTGTGGATTAACACCTCCACCACATGCAAAATACAGTTCAGAGAAGCAAAGGACTGGAGTAAGTGGTTTAAAAAGCTGGAAAGAATGGGAGGTGTGGGGGGAAAATGAATTGATTATTTCCATATCTATGTGCTAGTTCTGTATTTTCTGTCTAAATATCTTAGACTTGGATTGATGTTCTGGCTTCGTTCTGCTGCATTTTTAAATGCTGATGTGTGGCAAATTTAGCATTGTTTCGAAATTCTGAAGATATTCATTTGCAGGTTCATTTATTATCTGCTGGAAATCTCTTCTTTGATAACTGGATGCAGATGTAGCCACGAGAGTGATATAATTGCCTGTGGAGCTAGGTATGCATTTTAAGTATTGCTAAGCTACAGGGTCTAGTTTCCCTGGGATATGTATGACTCTTGTGTTACATACATTCCAGAGAAGAGAATATGCTCCTAAAGCTACAATGTCCTTCGTGTATAGCCTCCAATCCTCTACAAAGCTTACATTTCACAGGATTCAACATTATTGGTTCTTTTGGGATCAATGAGAAACTCACCACCCATCTCCAGTATCTCTGAATTACAGAGCAGAACCAGATCAAACACAGAAGAGTTCCCTCATTTATCCTGCCTCTGTAATACATCAGAGTGTGTGCTGCATTCATTTTGTGTAGGCGGGCTGGTGTCTAATGTACTCTGTGAACATATTTATAAAGGATTAACCTGTGCCTGGTGTTCCTAAAAACTGATTAATTTAAAATACATATTTTATTCTACTTGTCTCAACCATACAAATCATTCCTGTTTAGCTTTGATGTTAGTCATTTTTACTGCAGTGTAATGCACTTCACATTATCAGTAGTCCTGCTATGTATGACAGGCTTTTTTCCCCCAGCCAATACTTCTCAGTGCATTGTATCATCTGCGTCTGAAAATTTTAACCTGCAGTGAAAGTGTTCACTAATAGAATGTACTGCTTAGCAAACACTGGAACACTGAGGGTTTGAATAGGGTGCTCTTGCTTTCAAAGTGTTTAGAAGCAAACTGGGTGTAGAAGGTCAGGAATCACAGGTACTGGGAAGGACCTGGATGTACTTTGTACCTGGAATGCTCTTTGTGTGTACACACACTCTGACCTGGCACCTTCACACTAAGAAGGATCCAGTAAAGTGAAGCTCCTGGACTGCAAACAATTGCAGCCCTATGTTCCACCAGGCCCAAGTTAAGTATCTATATTTAAAATGATTTACTTTGACACAGGCAATATTTACAAATTTGTTTTGTATGGGAAAAGCATTAAAAGGAAATACTAATGAATAGCTTAGCAACTGGGAATTTTTACCTTCACATGCAATACGTGAAGATAGTTCCAAAATGTGAAGGGTAGTTTGAGAAGTTGCTGACTAGGAACTTCAGATAAAAATGAAGAAGGGCAGACTTCTGATGAAGGATTAAGGGTAATTTATTAAAGTTATCCACCATAGGGAAAATGACCAAAGCAAACACTGGAAAACCTGTTTCTTCAGATGTTTGACAGCCAGATTTAAGGTTTCTTCTCACTTTGATCTTCAGCCAAGAATTCAGGGCTTGGTTTGGTTTTGGTGTTTTGGTTTTTGTTTTGTATCAGCCTATACTGGGATAGCAATTATGTGAAAAAGCTTATAGAGTTTTCAGCATCTTCTGGTAGAAAGGAATAGTGGTAGTTGATTATACTTTTGTTGCTCATCTGATTGCCATTGAATTCAAGCAGTGCAGGCCACTATAAATTCTGTTCTTGATACCACAGTTTTTGTATAACTCCTGTGTCAGATATTATTTGTTGTACCATCAGTCCGTCTTATCCGGATATAAGAAAACACAAAAATCACTGTGTGTAGCAGGGGGAGGAAGATTCTCAGCAGCCCATCAGGCAGTTTTTCTAGTTCATTTTCTTCCCCATTGTTCAAATACTAACTCAGAAGCTTGCAAATGTTTCTGTTTCTTGCCAAGACAGTGGTTCTTTTGCCCTGGCACACATTAATGTTTTTTTCCCCTTTCTTGTGTTTTGAGTGCAGCTGAACAACAAATTTCTCTCTGTTTAACAAGCAACTTCCTCATATTAAAAGTTTTTTCCAAACCAAACTTTTTTTTTTAAATTTCAGCACAGTTCTGCATTTGTATTTGTTCATTAAATACTGACAAGTGACAAACAGCAAGTGCAGCAATATTGTGTGTTTGTGGGCTTTCAGAACAGCCCCTCTGGAACCTGAGCCTGTCTGTCTCAAGGAGCCACGGCAACAGCCGTGCTTTGAGGGGTAGCCAGTAAGACAGCAAGTTGGTATTCATGAAACAAGAGTGGCTCCTTCCAAAAAATCTAACCTATTTTCTGTGATTCCAGGTGCGTTAGACTCAACAGTACTCTCAGAAATTTCCATGCAAGTTACACTCATTTTGCACCCCTCCCTGAAATGGAGATAATTTTGTTTTACAGCAGCAAAATAATTTGCTACCTATTTTGTCACCATTGTAAGAGACTTTCTTTAAGTGGAAGTTGGCTCATCGGAGGCCAAAGGAGGACGTGGATAGATGGATGGATGTGTGTGTACGTGCATCTGGAGTTCTTTTGTTCTCTCCCTGTTAGCTTTGACTGTTAAAACAGCCATTTCAGTAATTCCTTGGCTGGCTTTACAGGGAATAAAATCTTGGTCTTTGCTGCTCCTGGAAGAGAGGTTGTCATAATGTTGCTCCCCCACTTGACTGACAGACACCTTTGCGAACACACAGCATGTTTCATCTCAAAGCACTCGATGAATATCCTTAACCCCCCCTCTGGACCAGCCCACCTCTACTTGCAATGCTCCTTGTCTTTTCTCGCAGGATCGCAATCCTTGCCTTTTGTTCCTCCTTCTCAGGAGTTAATACCTCCCCACCTTACAAGTCAGCAGCAGATTCTGTCAGTTTAAAACCCTAAATAACAAACCCTCCTACCCTGAAGGCCTTTACCTTTCAAGCCTATATTTTTCTAGCCTGTGAGGGAGTCAGTGCCATAACCCTGAGTTTTCATGGAATAGTTTCTAAGCCTGTATCTGTGTATCATGAATATCTTCCAAAGGAATGAACATCCCCTCTTCTGGCAGCTCCTGTATTTTGTGCCTTCCTGCCCTCCCTCCCCACCATCCTCTGCTCCTTATATGCCCCTTCACGTCATCCCCTCTACCTGTGATGTCTCCTTTCAAATCCTCATTCACTGCTGCTCTCACCTCAGCCTGCTCCAGCCGTTGCCTGACAATGCAGTCACAGCCCAGAACCCAAGCATTTTTTGCGTCTGTTAAGCTGTCCCACTCTTGGTCTTTTGCAGATTTCCAGAAAGCTGGATGAGCCATGACACAAGTTTCCAATCTTTCTTTTTCCTCCACACTCTATTTCCTTATCTGTTGAATTCCTGTGGCCTGAAAAAGAAAGCATTAGCTTGTTTTTTTTCATTTTACCCCATTTAAGATCTCTGGCATCACATCCCCACCTTTCTAGCTGAGGGGTTTTTTGGCAGTCTGTGGTACTGCTTCTTGCTTCCTAAAATGCTGCTGTTAAGAAATACTGGACACATTTGCCCTGGGTACAGCTGAGTGTATCTAAGCCAAAGACAGGTGACTGCTGGCTTAGAGGCAAGAGGTGACTCCTCCACAGAAACATGAAATAGGTGACATACAGGTCCAGCTTATAAGGGGAAGCATTAGCAGAATTTGCGTTCATTTCAAAGGCACAGAAAATGATCCTGAAGATAAACTGAAAATCTGAGATTGTTAGGTAATCTGATGATCTCTGTCATTTTATCACTTGTGTTTGCTGTTTCTGACACGTTTGCTGAGCCCAACATGTTTAAACGGTGCACATATTCTGATTTTTCCCTTTACCTCCTCACTCTGTCCCACCTTACTTTAAAATGTCAGCTGCTTAGAAATCAAAGGAGTTTTTTCAGATGTCTCAGATGGTGGCATGTCAGGAAGGTATATGAGACAGAGGGATTTAAAATAGTGTTTAAAACTATCATGGTGACTAAGGCCTCTGCTTGCTTTGCAGCATGCACGACAGGGAGAATGTCCTTTCCCGGAGGAAGCTTACAGCTCCTGCTACTGACAATTACTCTGGGGTTTTAGACATGACAGTGATTCAAGTTTTGTTTTCAGTCTCTGTTGTTTTTTTTTTTCACCTCCCTGCACTGAGGGTACTGGCAGCCAGGCTAAGCTGACCACTCCACCAGTCCTGTCTATGTGTAACCTCTCTGGTGCCTCCCTTTCACCTGCTCTGCAGCCCCTCCCTGCACACGCTGTGTTCCAGCAGGGAGGCTGTCTTGGAGCCCAGCTGCATGACACTGCTTCACAGCAATGATTTTGCTCTCTGGTGACTCACTGCGTTTTGCACCTGATGGTGAAGGATAATCTGTCACCTTAAATCCTACTAGTTCTGCAAGATAGCTTTTTTATAATCAGTGGGTACTTTTACCCTCTTTTGTCCAAACATGCATGTAAGGTCCAGCTTGAATCCCCCATATATTTTTTTAAGGAAAGCAGCTGTGTTGTCCTTCAGGAAAACAGCTTGTAATTTAGCATTACTGTGTTATATCCCCTAGGCAACGCTTTCTATCTTCAGGACATATATTTATCACAGACATCACAGTATCTCTATGGTGGTTTAGTTTGCCATCAAGGAAAGCTAAAAGAGCATTTAATTCCATAAAGCTCTGATTGATCTTCACCACAATGTACCTCTGGCGCTTTTCTCAATGTCTCCTCTGCTGAACAAGATTTCTTCTTCCACTTTTGATCTCTCAGAAGTCTGAACTGATCTCAGAAGTGTGGGCTTGCTTTGCCTTCTAGCGCTACCTGTCTTTGTGCTTGGCAGAGCTTTCCTGTCCTTTGGTCAGCTCTGGAGTCCTGGTTAGCTCCATCAGCCACAGTGGCTCTTTGCCTCACTCAGGAGGCTACCTGTGGAGAATTGAATGTATGTAAGCAAGGAAATAATCTGCCAGCCTTGGATGGCTTTCACTTTTTGTTTTCAGTTTCATTTTTGGTATTATAAAACAGTCATGGAGAGAAGATAGATGGACACATCTTAAGGTGTTCAATTAAGATGAACAGAAACATCATGGCCCCCCTACTTGCTCTGAAACTTTGTTCTTACCAGAAGCTACTTTGTTAATTGCTCCTTCTTCTGGGGATCATTTCACCCTTGAGCTCAGAGCAGCGCCCTTTTATTGTTACAAATTCTGATCCCAAAAAACACTAGAAACCAAGCTTGGTCTTCTGAGTAGCAGATACTGAGTACTACAGCACTTATCAAATGTATTTGATCACCACACGCAGCTTGAGAAAAAAGCAAGCAAGCAAGGAACAAGTGGGAATGCAAATTTTAGAGAAATCTTTCAAAGTCTGCAGTAATTGGCAAGGTAAATGGAAGGCTCTTTCTGCTTTTCATAACACTGGTAATATCAGTTTATGATAAAAACCTATTCTGAGTTACACAAGAAGGTAAGATATTTGCCAAAAAAATTCTTTTGTTTCAATTCTATTTTTTTTATAATGGACATGAAGTGCCATCCATGCTGAATGACTGTTGGCATTCGACTTACCACTGAGCAACTGTATGTTGATGGGTAAACCAGTCTCATCCAAGTGTCAGGAAGATTATCAAAAAAAAAAAAGAGCTGTCTGTAGTTGCTCCATCTCTGAGGAGATTGCCAACTCACTCTAACAAAAGAAAACATTAGTGTGCTATTTGCGTCCCACAAAGAGACTGTGATAAGATGACATGATAAATGATAGAGGGCTTTTTTTTTCCCCAGGAAAAACACATAAGGTAGCTAAATCGTCAAGTGTAAAGAATATTTTGGCTCTTGCCACTGGGGTGAGTCATTTATTTTTTAAAAAGGGGAAACAGTCAGGAAAACAAGAGTGTAGGTTCTGGGTTTCCACTCTAATTGCATTAAGTAATTATATGATATAGTAATTCATATACATACACGTGGAAGCACCCACCTACGCATATGTACAGAGAGAAAATGATAAAGGGCCAAATTACTAACTTGCTTTCTGATATCCCACAGAAAATTGTACATGCAATCAAGCTACCATTCTGCTGGCTTGCTTGCACTAATGGCTATTTGAGTGCCCATGTTTTGTTACTCTGAATTAAAGATCGAAAGGAAGGCAATTTTAGGTGGCAAAAAAGGAAGTCTCTTAGAAAAACCAGCTCTATGAATTAGATTTGCAGTACCTACTTTTGGAGTGGTATGCATTAACTACAGCTCTGCATGGATTTACCACAATTGTCTGTGTAAATTGCTAGCAATGCCTAAGAAGCTACTTGGTTGCCCAGTTATGTGACTGAACATGTATTACATGCTAGTGCAGCAGGTACATTGCTGTTGTGATTGCTAGATATTATGAAAATTTGGCCTTCTGTGATTAAGAATATTACATGTTGCTATTCAGCACTTTGTTGGTGCTGAGAGACATATTATTACCAAAAATTGCCGAAGATGTGTGATGTGTTACCCACGTCCTTTTCACCTTGCTTCACTGCACTCACCAGATGCACAGTGAGACCAGGACTTGGTGCTGCTGATGCTGCACCTTCACCTGCAGCTAATGGCCATCTCCTAATGATGGTCGAATGCCACACCCTGATGGCTTTGGGGATGTTGAGCATTTAACACAACCATGTGCCTTTTCCAGCAGGGATCTATACAAAGTAGTGTTTGGTTTCGGCATCAGAAGGTCTCTTGAGGCATCCAACAGCTGCCTCCCTTCTCTCCTAAAGGGAGATGGCCTAAACCACAAGTGAACATACACCATAACTAGCAACCAAATCTCCTTGCAGTTGTAAAAGAAGAGACAGATTTCTGCAATGGCAGAAGAGAAGAATGCACCAACCTTACTTCCATGTCTGCACTGAAATGGGAATCAGACCATAATAAGAGGCCTTGCATTTTGCTTCCTAGTATGCAGAGAGAGGATTTCAGTGTCCTGAGCTGTTTAATGATAATTTTTTCCACAGAAATTAAAATAATTTGATATATGGAGATGAGTTACGTTTGGAGTAGGCAGCTTATGAAAGCCCAGTTTTTAAATAAATTAAATGAGAAATAAGTTCCCCAAGTGTCACTTAAAACTGCCTGTTACTGGCATTTACACTGATGATATTTAAACCCATGCATCCCCTAAGATTAGTAAAGCAAAGCACACACATCTTCAGACCCAAGTTAAGTTCTTGAAGAGAATAGTTTACCTCATGTATGAGCGGATCCAGTCTTTCATATTCCGGAAGAAAAATCAGTTTATGTGAGTATAATTCTGCTGGTGTTTGAGTAAAATATCTGATCTTCCTTTCTTCGGAAAGATTTTTTCTTTATGTTGTCTAGCTCTGCCTTCATTCTCAAGAGATACCATGTTGCATAAGGCAAGTGTCTCTTGTACCCACAACTGCATAAATGTAAAGGAAATTATAAACTTTGTGTATCTTAACTTTATGTGATGAAAGCATTTCTGTGCCTTCATGTCATAGTGTGAAGGAGGATTTATCCTGTGAAAAGGAGAAGGAGAGAAAGACCTGTGTACATCCATGCTGTTAGGAAGAAAAGCAAATTCTACCTTATAGTTTGGAAATAATGGCATTTTACAACCTGACAAAGGATCCTAAATGGCACAGTGCTATTAGTATATTGTAACATTCCAGCAAGATCTTTTTTTCTCTGTGGTGCAAAATAATGCATACATTTATGTCTCACATATAGAGATCCTTCACTGCAAATTTCAGATTGAATGCCTGCAAAAAACCAGGCATGAAAATACCTAATTCTATTGAAATCAGTGTCCATAGGAGTAAAAAAAAACCCAAATAAACCCACAGACATAGGCAAAAACTGTCTTGTGACAAATCTGAAGCCTGCTCTATGTTTTGACTGACCTTGTCTTCCATAGCTTAGGAGACTCCTTCTCCAGTCACTCCTTACTGACTGACTATTTGAATTGCAGCTCTAATAGCATATGGAGCATGTTGTCTGCAGATATTACAAAAGCAATCTCCACATTGGGGTGCAGGCCATAACGTGTGGCACTTTGGGGAGGTAGCATTTTATCCCTATTTTTATGGTAGCCTTCATAAACCAGGTTGGCAAGGACTGCAAACCCTGAAGCAAGCACCGAGTTCCTATCAAACTGTCAAAAAATAATAAAATCTTGTCACTAAGACACTGCTGGCAATCCTCACTAGACAGAATAAGGAACCTGCTTAGGCATAAATGAAATAATTCTATTATGGAGTCATTGTTGAGAACAAGACTTTTATATCACTATTATATCAGTGGAAATTAATATAATTTGTTCCCCATTTTAATTAGCCCCTTTATGTCACACCCAAGTTCTGATGCTTGCGAGAAAAAAAGAGGAATTTTTTAATAATCAGATTATTCTTGTGAAAGAAAACAGCAGAAAGATAATTTTAATTTAAAAATAAAGAGACAGGAATATTTTTAAAAGAAAAATGTTATTTCTTCCAAATTATGAAGTGCTGCTCTCTGGTGTAACATTATTATTCTGTGTAGCAACTTATTAAATGAAGCAATTTATGGTAGCATCTCTGAAAAATGCCATCCTTTATTGAAATGAAAGTAATAGCATAAGGACTGTAAAATAAAAAGGCAGAATATCTTCTTTTAGACCATTACAAAAATACATGTATTGTCTATTTGAAAATCAATACAGTATCATAAAATAAAATGGAGCTGTGGTATCACCATCATAATTTCTATTTCAAATGGTTTGCTGAGAGCCAAATTGTGTCTTTTATGGAAAAAGAATGACAAATGGTTTAATTCAATATCACATGCATGTGTATATATGAGCTGAAATTCTGCTGCAACTCAAAGCTGTTAAGCAAATATTTTAGTATCACCACAAGTTGAAAAACAACAGACATGTGGGAGTGCATCCATTTATTTACACTTAAAATTCAAAATGCTATTTGAAGCTTTTAAAGTACTGCTGTGGGATGTTAAATTACTGCTGAATTCTTGCTGTTCTGAGATACCTTTCAACCTGCCAAGATGCATGATGATGATAATAACAATAATAACAGCAGTAGTGTGGGGATCTTTAAAATAGTGTGAGGCTTATTTCTGTAAGATAAATACCATTTTCACTAACCCCTGTTTTATGATTCAGCATTTCTAATACAATAAAGTGAAATAATGAAAGTAAAACAACAACAGGTTTGTGTGGGCTGGGAAAGGGAAAACGAGCACGTGCATTGTCAGAATTTCTGCAGAAATTGTAGGGGGAAAGAAAACCTCATGTAAGTGGCGCTTCCCTCTCTCTTCCCCACGGGGAAAATTCCTCCTCTTGTTTTTAGTGTTCGCTACATTTCCTTCTTTTATTCCTTTTTCTGATCTCGTCCTTTTGTTCCCCTTGTCTCCTCGGACGCCTCTCCTTCCTCTCGCAGCGGGAGCTGCCGGCAGCGGGGCCGGAGCGCCGCGGCCGCGGGATGGCGCGGGGCGCTGCAGGTGAGCGGGGCGGCGGCGGCGGCGGGGGAGCCCCGGGCCGGGGCCGCGGGGGAGCCGGGCCCGCCGCGCTCCTGCCTGCTCCTCGCCCTGCCTGCTCCCCAGGGACGGCGTGGCTATGGCACCCCCGCCTGTGGCGCTGGGAGCTCTCCACACCTGCCTCGCTCAGGGCTGCGGGGGAGGAGGAGGTGAGATGGAAAATGTGTTCTCAAGGTGAGGACGGGGGCTGTGAACCACCCGTCTCCGCCGCGCTTGGCTTGCATGGGTTGGGAAGGAGATTTTTGCTGCCTGCTCCCATCGCCGTCTGACAGATGCCGGGTTCCGTGAGGGGCCCACCGCCCGCCAGGCATGGCCACAGGCAGATAATCACCAAGTGCCCCACAGATGTGGGAGAGGACTTTTCCGCCTCTCTCTTGCTGAAATAGTTTGTCGCACACGGACCATTGGTAATTATCGCTGCTCGGCCGCAGCAGCGTGGGCACGGCACTACAAGAAATCTTTGCATTGCTATGGGATCAGAGGTCAGCGCTGCAGGGGAGTAGGGCTGGTTTATTAAACAGCCAAGTCTGTTT